>VOQJ01038160.1:6565-31224 GCA_015052665.1 Apistogramma diplotaenia | reverse complement strand
GACTCAGTTTGTGCCATCGCATGAAACAAGCGCAGGAAAGTTAGTAATTAAGCCTGGAAAGAAGTGAGCAGACCGTGGCAGCAGCGCACTGAGGAAGGAAACGTGTGTCATGCATCAGGGAGCCCAGCAGAGCCTTTTCTCTGCCACACCCTGCACATAAAACTGGATCCTTCCCGTCCTCAGCAGCACCAGCGGGCGCAGGGATACCGCAGCCTGGACTGATTCTTTGGCAGAACTTGGTTCTAATAAAAACTGCGTGCTCACAAGCGCTAATTCAGGGTCTCGTTTCATTACTGCAGCTCACCAGAACCAGCAGCTCAACACGCCCTGCAACAACAGCGCAGTGAGGGAAACAGCAGCGCACTGCTGTGCGCAACTGCGCTGGTGACATAACACGTGCAGCAACAGTTACGAAAGCTCCGAAACGGCAGTTTAGTAAAAGAAGACAATAAAACCACGTGTCGGTGGAGGCTCTCGGTCATGCAGGTCACAGGAGGCTCTGGAGCTTGAAAAGGCGACTGGACCTCGTTTTGTTTTGAAGAAGAGGAGAAGTGAAGAAACAACAACTAAAGTCCCGCCGTCTCTTTTCAAGCTCCAGATACGATGAAATAAAAGCAGAGGGTCTAGTTTTCGGAGCCGCGTCCTGCGCCCCGAACCCTCTCCGGGAGCTCCTCTCACCTTTGCCCGCTCCGGCCAAAGCGTTCACGACCAGAACCGCCACAAAGACCAGCGCGCACAGAATAATGACAAAGACCCGGGGAACACTGACGTCCTTCATGCTGGCTGCTTCGGCTCCGTGTGTGTGTGAGTCCGCTGTGTTTGTCTGTCAGGGAGTGTGTGTGTGTGTGTGTGTCCGCAGCCAAACACAACCAGATGTGGTGCCTTCACGTGCTCCACGTAAACGCCCCCACAGAGAAGGGAGGGGTTTAGGGTGGAAAGAGGATGAGCTACAGCAGAGGTTTTTCTCATTATTAGATAAAATGTTTGAAACTTCAATAAACTACAACTTTTATCTGTTAAAAATATAGAAGCAGAACTTTTACTTTACAGTTTAAACGGATACAAAACAGATTGAACCGGTTTCAAGTCCAGTTTCAAGACTTTAGGATTTAAAAGTAAGAAAAACTCCTTCCTTTGAAAACCTGCTGAGGCTCCGATCACAGAAATCTGTCCTGTATTTAACGGGTTTCTGTGAGCATGCGCACTGGGTGGAGGACGCAGTGTTTCTGAGTTTCATGGACTTGTGAGGTTTAGTTGCCTCGTTTCTCTGTGAGCCCTGGTTCTGGTTCCCTTTGTCATGTTTAATCATGTTCCCAGTTTGGTTCTTCCCTCCCTGTTTGTGCTCTCGTGCCTGCCTGTGTTTCTGTCTCCCTGGTTACAAGCTTCCTGTTTTCTGTCAGCCAGCCCAAGCTTTCCATTCATGGCGCTTCATTTGCTCTACTGCCCCACCAAGTGTACAGTAAATGTAAAACAGCGTGGCTTTTGTTCCAGGCAGGTTTGGGGACCTTTGGAAGATCAACAAGAGCAGCCACCTGATAAGGTCAGGTTTGACCGTGTGGTTTCGCTTCTTACATCGCCATGGAAACTGCTCCAGAGCAGGTTTAATTAGATAAGTGATCAACAGGTACAAAAACAGCTCAGACCGATCGATAAATTCTTCTAAAAATAGCATCACCAGTGTCTCTAAAGTAAAGAAGCCCGAGGCTATAATGGGCACATGACAGGCTGCAGATGGTGGCTCATAATTTACTCCAAAAGCATAAATCTGTGACTTCAACCAAAACATGCATCAGCTGCTCACAGCACAGCTGTAATGGTGATAGACACGTTATCCTGATACACTCTGTGGAGGAGAGTCCTAATTTTAGATGCACTGTGATCCAGGCTCACTCCCAATCTGCCGGACTGAGGACCCGAGATGGGAATTCTGATGCAATGCCCAAAACATGTCACTGTCCCAAATCCGCTTTCACAAACTTTACTTCTGATGTCTTTGTATGTGACAGCGATACAACCTTCATGTAGCTCCGCCTCCCAGCAGCAACGTCCAGTCAGCAGTTCTCTACGCAGAAGCTGAGGACGGTGATGAAGATGTCCGGGTGGACACAGGATTGGTGAAGTCTGGAATGCTTTGCTAGCTGAAGCGAGTGGATCACCATCAGGCCACTCTTGTGTTTGTATCCTGCATTAATGAGCATCAATACTGTGAGAGCTCACCTCTGGTTTAGGCTTCATCCATGTCAGTGTTTGTCAGTGTCAGTGTTAGAAAGTGTCCCATCATGAGGAGCGAGTAAGTGGATATTCAGGTTATGGCTGATACTGCAGGAGAATGTGGGTGAAACTGAAAGCAATAAACTCCAATCAACCACTGCTGAATGAAGCTCACTGAAGAAATCAGACTGACACACGTGCCTTTGAAAAAGGACTGCGTTTATTTACAGAGATTTCATCTGAATTAAAATACAAATGATTTATAGACTCCACAGGTGGAGAATTCATTCAGAGCTTGAGGAGGACAGCTGGAGGCTCTGTGTGTGTGTGTGTGTGTGTGTGTGAGTGTGAGTGTGTGTGTGAGCTTTGGCAGAAGAGAAAAAGTCCTTGGATGCATCTTCAGCCTCTCCTCGTTCTCCTGCTCAGTGACTCTCACCTTTCTTCCCAACAACCTGTGGAGACACAACATGTGTGAATGTCACTACTGTACATGAATGAGCGCAGCTGCTGCTAATGCTAACGCTGCTGCTGCTAATGCTAATGCTGCTAACGCTGCTGCTGCTAATGCTGCTGCTGCTTCTCACCCTTTTGAAGTCGTTCATGTTGGTGGCCTGCACCGGAGTGCCGATGAACGTCAGGTAGTTGATTTTCGTCGTCTCCTCGTCTCCTTGGTTTGACTTGATGAACAACTGAAGGAAAAAAATGATGAAACTAAACGACACGTAAAAGCTTCGTCTCCTGCGTCATGAAATTACAGCTTCACTTGTGGTTTAATCCAGAATTCCAACCACAGACAGACATCTGCTGCTCATCGTCACATCCTAATCGGGTTCTTACCGTAACACTCTGTACGTTCTGAAACTTGACGTAGCGCAGAGGAATCAAACCGTCTTCTTTGTAGTCTTCCTCAGACAGCTCCAGAGTCTGAGTGGCTTCGCTCCGCTCCGCGTCGTCAAACCCCATCGACCGAGGGAGGTTGATGAACACCTTCACCACCTTAGGGGCTTGGGCTGATGCACAGAGTGAAAAATACAGGAGAGAATGAGACGAGAGGAAGGAGATTAGGAAACACATTCAACAGCATCAGCTTCAGCTGAGAGGCTGAGTAACAGCAGCAGACAAACTCACCAAAGTCTGAGGACTGCAGCTTCATGGAGAAGAGCTTCACAGGCTGGTTGAAGGCGATTGTTATCAACAACTGGACAAGATTTCAAAAGGAGAACATCCGTCAGATTTCACAAAGTCAGAGTCTCAGTTTGTTCCCTGAGCTCTCTGTTCAGCTTCTATTGTGTGTGTGAGCTTTAGTTTTCATGTACTTAACAAGAACAATACAATAGCAACAATGTAACAAAGACGTATGAATCAGAAAAACGTCCTCGTGCTGGTTTTGATGCACAAATTCCCAAAGACTAAAAATGAGGCACCAGAGGATAAAACAAGCATTTTGATACTTTACATTAGAGATCAAGGCGACAGTTGTAACCTGTAACTCGTCATATAACCTGTAACGTCATGTTTAGGGGCTTTAAAAGGCGACAGCAGGTCAGGTTTCATGCATGTAAAGAAAATAGAAAAAGGTTCCTCTGGCTTTCTGCCCCACGGTCCAGGCACCTTTAGGGCTAACGCTGTGTGTCAGGTATTCTCACCCTGAAACCAGCTTCTCTGGGGACATAAAACCCGAGCAGGGTGCTGATTCGAGTGCACCTGGGTTTGTAACCATATGAATAAATGTTTAAACACATCCTGCAGGAAGTGCGCGCTCACACCTGTTCGTCACAGTCGGACTCCAGGTAGGACGAGTCTTTGATTAAGCAGCTGTCGAAGCCGCAGTCGTCGCTCTCGTTGAGGCACTCGCAGCCGGCTTTGTTCACGAAAGGCATGAGGTCCATCTGCAAAGGGCAGCAGAGGAGGTGGTCACTCGGTGCACGGCACCACAGTTCTTAAGCTGGACTCATAGCTGTGGTTAATGTGAGCTGATAATCCAGCTCTGCCCTGGAGCTCTTAAAAGGCATCAGGAACGCTGTCCACTCACGTATCCCTTGGGAATGTCGGAGTCCTCGCTGTTTCCGGGGTCGTTCTCTGTGTGCTGTTTGATCTTCTCCTCCAAACCTGCAGCGTCTGCCCCCTGGTACTGATCCACCCGGACCCGGTTCCTGAAGAACAGGAACGTCGGTGTGGCTGAGATGTTGTTGGCTGCGGCTGTTCCCTGTGGAAAACAGGAAAAACTGAATTATTAAGCTGCATCAGGCATGTCTGTTATTCCTGACTGAAGCGTGAATGTCTGCTGATTTAAGGGTGGATTTTGACTAGGTCAAAGGTCACTGGCGTGTTTCAGATCAGTGTCCTGTTGCGTAACCCGAGTGAGCTTCAAGGCATGAACTGATGGTGGGAAATTCTTATGAAATACTGTTAAGTGATGCAGATTCAACAGGACTCAAATATTCCAGAAAGTTCCGCTTCTGTCTCGTCAGTCCACAGAATATTTTCCCAGAAGTCTCGGGGATCATCCCGACTTGGTGTTCTTGTTGGTCAGCAGTGCTTTCCCATGGATGCCAGTCTCTTATCGTTGGATCATGAACTCTGACCTTAACTGAGCCATGTGAGGCCTGCAGTTCTTTAGATGCTGTTCTGGGTTCTTCTGTGACCTCCCGGATGTGCTCGTGGAGTCATTTTGGCAGGCCCGCTATTCCCGGAAAGTTCACCAGTGTTCCAGGTTTTCTCCATGTGTGGATAACAGCTCTCACTGTGGTTCACCAGAGTCCCAAATGGCTTCCAGACTGATAGATGTCGGTGACTTTGTTTCTCAGCTGTTTTTGTGGCAGGATGAGGTGTTTCACCTTGTCAGACAGGTTCTCTTTAAGGGAGTTCTTGATTCAGCAGGTCTGGCAGTGATCAGGCCTGAGTGTGGTTTGTGAAATTAAACTCAATGTTCCAAAAAATATGGAAACATTTAATTCATGATTTAACGAAGGAGACGGGAGGGTTACAGAAAAGAAATCAGGAAGGTGGTAAATACATTTTCACAGCAGCGTATTATTCTTTTCCCAGCTGTGTCAGGACTCCACGGGATGTCGGCGAATCAGACTCACCTGACAGACATGAACATCTACTTCGAGGAAGACGACCTGTGGGTATTTGTTACTCAACATGTTGAAAGCTGGAGCTATTCTGATGCATGGCCGACACCTGGGGAGGACAGACAGAGCACGTTAGTGGACCGGTCCTGCAGGCTGTGATGAATACACTGTTTTTACCTGCGGTGCTCATCGGTTTTGCTGGCTCACATGCACAAGCTTAATTTACCTTTTTTCTTTACACATTTTAATAGCATTAAAAAACTAACTAATACACACACAAAAAGCTTTAATGATGGTGAAACCTTTAATTTATATTTCTTTGGTGCTGCTGTGGTGTCATGTGATACACTAGCATCACCTCTAGAACAATAACAATCATCACCCAGAGAAAGAAAACGACCTTTAATTTTAAAACCCTTCAACTACTTAACCACCACTATTGACCTGCTGTCTTTTATCAGTTTAACAGGCCTACAGATCAATCAAAGCCTCCTACAGTGTAAATCCATGTCACAAAGACCTGAATCCGAGTGTAACACATCATTTGTTGAGCGCTATATCAGAGGTAGTAGTTCTACTTTTAATGCTCCATCACAGCGCCTCCTGATTAATCAGCCAGCACGAGCTGCTGTATTACTGCCGTGTCATTGTAAGCAGCAGAGCTAAGGAGCTAACGCCTGCTAACGGGAGCAGCCCAGCCGTGTTTACTATGCAATACAAGCTGCCGGTGAAAGAAATATTCACATCATGTCACCTCTTCAAAGTAGTTAAGCGGCTTTCCCTGAATGCTTTGCGGTTCTATCAATAAAGTAAGGAGTTAGCCTCGAGCGGCCTGAGCTTACCCGGCCATTGTGAACTTCACCACGGCGAGCCTGGAGCCGGCGGCGGCGAGCTCCGGCTGGAAGTCCGGGTCGCTCCCGATCACTTTAACGCCCACCATGGTGCAGTGTGCTGCTGCGACGTGAGGCCGTTAGCCGGGTGGTGCTCAGGGCGAACAAACAGGGCAGCCTAACAAATACTCTGCGTTTTGTTTTTAGCTTTCTGTCCGCGCGTTAGCCGGAGCCACACTACAGTTACAGTGCGCTGCTCCAGGATGTGGCTCCTGATTGGCTACGACGCAGCAGGAAAGGCGTGGCTTTCTTCTTCTGCCTCTACAGTCATGCTTCCGGACGTTATGCTGCCATCACCCGGAAAAAGAAAAAACAGCCAAAAATCACAACTTTCAAAATAAATAATGAATTAATAACAAAGGTATAGAAAGCGAATAAAATAAAAGGAAGGCATCATAAATCTGCAAGAATATTACAAATTCAGTAAAGTACAAAAAGAAAGGGAAAAAATGGAAATGTGCTTTTTGTGACTTGAAGAGTTGGATCTGTAGCACCTTTCCGTCACGTTTGATCACTGAATAAAGAAACGATGAAACTATACAAATGTGGTTAACACTAAACAGGGGGAAATGCAAAAGGAAAAAATATTACATAGACATTAAAACAAAGACAAAACATAAAATAAAATAAACACATTTCTCTATAAGAGCTGAGTCTCATTCTGAATTGATACAAACACATTTTTAATTGACTGCGATGTAAGTGCACACGTTTGACACTGAGACCTGTTGTATAGTTGCTAACCTGCGGATTCTCTTTAGGTGGCGCTGCTGCACAACAGATACAGGAGACCAGAAACTCACATTAAAGTTAGCAGTTATGTTAAGCATAGGTTATATATCGTTCTTTAAAATAAATAGTTCAGGCAGGAATCAATCCAATCTGATGGATCATCATTTTAGTCCAGGTATTAATATGAATTCCATTTAAAAAAAGCAGCTTAAAATTGGACCTCAGGTCTCCTTCCATGACAAATTAAATACATTTTATCTGCTGCTTTATGTTTTAAATTTTCAGATTCAGTATTTTTTATACTTCCCATTTTAGTCTTATCTGCTTTGGTAATGTAGCCATTAATTAATCAATAGCCATCATATTAAACTCTTTTATTATTAATTGAAGAATTAATTGAAGAATTAAGAATTTAAAAAACACTTTCAAGTATATTTTAGTTCAGATTTACTCACAATTGAAGTTATTATTTCCACTCAAAGAACAAAAACTGCTCTAAATAAATAACCAAACCGAAGCCTCACAGCCAGCTCTGCGCAAAGCTCACCTGCTGCTTTAACTCCATGATGTTACATAAATAAAAATGTCCAGGATTTTAGCTTTGTTGTTTTCTAACATGTCAAAGAGGCTGAAAATATTTTAAATACATTTTAATTATTTTTTTGACCTGTAACATTACAATAGATACAGTACTGTGCAAAAGTCTTGAGTCAAGACTCATGGTCATAAAGGTATTCAAAGAGGTGTTATAGGTTTGTTTTCTTAATTCATTTTTATTTTAATTTGATTCTAAGTCCGTTTATTTGTAATTGTTTGAAACTACTGAGTTTTAGTTTGGTTTTAATCAGTTTGAGTCCTTGTGATTATTGCGGGATGGAGGGAAGATGCCGGGACAGATTTCACAATAAAAATAAAACACGGAACCTGAGAGCGGTTCACTCAATAAGATACTCACTAAGTCCCAGTTAACGTCACATTTTCCCCCAAATCAACAAATACTACAAGATTTCCTTTGGAATTTTATTTTCCAACTAAACAAAAATAATTTCAGTCTTTTTTTTATTTTTAAAAATGTTTTCCACATTTAATTAGAATCTTTAATCTTATTTAATAACTGTGGGAGCCATCGCCATGTCCGCAGCTGCCCACAAACAGACCTCAGCCTGAGGCGCGGGGCCTTCCTGCCTGCTTACCTCACGGCCATTACAGGATGAAGTTACCTGACGCTATTGTTGCTGCTCTTTATATAAATGACTGCTTAGAAGACGTTTTCCACTGAGCTCCGTTTGTGTGCTCACATCTGCTCTTCCTCAAATGAGTGTTTGATGGCGTTACGCTGTGCGGCTCATTGATCAGATAAAAACGGGTCATTCCGGGCTTCCAGGCCCCTCCCGCCCCCGGGACCGAGGCTGGTCCGCCGAGGTCAGCGCGACTGCAGCAGGTTCTTGTTTGATTGCTTGAATGTTTTCAGCTGTTCCACATACTTTTCTCAAACTACTGAAAAGTCGATAAAAGTATAAAAACATTTTCTGGCATATACAGCCACCGCCACCTGCTCTAATTAAGAATTCAATTAAACGCCTTTACCTGTCTGTCACGTGACCAAAAAAAAAAAAACACCTCCCGCGCCCACTTCCGTAGTTGCAGCCTCCCCCCACATTCTGAATGCCACGCGTTGTTTTTAACGGGCTGCCCGCTGTTGTTTTCAGCGCTGGAGGAGATCAGACCGGTCCGGCAGGTTTGTGCGGGCCGAGGCAGGTGAGGCAGCGGGGGAAGAAGGGCGGGGAGCCGCTGCCAGAGACGGAACAATCAGGAAGAAGCTGACAACATGGTGTGGCGACGGATCGCCCCGGACACCGACTGAGACCAGGATTCACCTTAATATTCATCCGAGGAGGAAAAAGTAAGTTCGGTTTAAATCTAAATGTGTGTTTGCGTGTTCTGCTCTGAGTTCGGGGCTTCGTAGTGTTAAAAACCTGAGTTTCACCTGGGCTGCTGCTGCAGAGCTCACCTTTCCTCTCTCGTGGGGAAAAGTTTCCCCTGAAAGCTGCTTTCAGTGATTTCCTCTGCTTCACTTAGGCTCTATTAAGACTCTGCTCCTGTTCTGCTTGTTTCATGCAGCCAGGAATTCTCACAGCACTTCAAGACAAAATCCTCTCGAAAACAAGAGACGGATAAACACAAAGTTAAACATCCGGATATTAAAGGAAAATCTTCTGGGTTACTCATAAAAATGTTTTTTAAAGTGCTGGTTTTGTTTGAATTATGTCTGCATTGATTCTGAATGTCTGGGCAGTAATTTTTACTTGATTTTTCCGGGAGGAAGATCTCCTCAGTCCGAATCGCTCAACAGCACCAAAATCTGCAGCCTCAAACATGATCGTGATGATGCATCAGCAGGATTTTTCTCTCTGAAGGCTGAGTGGAGCCGGCTCGCTGTCCGCACCGTTTCTGATACCTCAGTTCGATCGTTCAAGCAAACTAAATGGAAACATTGAGAATAATGTGCATCGGCTCTCCCGTCACATTCCCAAATCTGACAAAGTGACCAGGAGCAGCAACATCTGAGCTTCTCTTCCACATTTGTCCTGACCTGAACCTTAACGCAGCCTCAGCTCGGCCATCAGTCCTGCTCATGTGGGTCACAGCTGCCAGCTCGTACTTCAGGTTACATCTGGAATTCCCAGACTGCTGAAATTATTCTGTTGCATAATCAGATACCAGGATGAATCAGGGAAATTACAACAATTAGCCTATTTTTCCATCTTAATAATATCCGTGAGGACGTTGTGTAAAAGTATTTTAGATTGGACGGAGAAGAAAAAGTGTTGTTTCTTAAAAATCTTTGTTTTCAGTGAAATTTTGACTTTAGGAATTCAGGTGCAGATCCTTCAGATTAATGTTGTCTTCATGAATCAGGGGAACGTCAGAAACTGTCACTAACGATATTAAAAGCTGCACTTAAACGTCATTTTGCAGCTAATTAAAACTGCAGGAGCTGCTTTTCCAAAACGATCTGAAGAAAACAGAATCAAAGTTCTGCAAATGCTTTTATTAACCTGTCGTACTTTGACCTGCTCAGAACCTTTAAGATGTTTTAATTTTTAAAGGAAAATAAATGGGAGGATTTTTATGCATCTACACTGTAATCTATGCTGGATTATAACCCAAAGTATCAGGATGAGTTAAGTTTATGCTTCGTTCTTTGAGCGACTGAGCAGTGTGCTGTCGTTCTCGGTCACCTTTGTCCTCGTTTACCTGCTCATGATGCAATTTTGCTGCTTATTTTGTGTTATTGCTTTATTTCAAACACAATCAGTAAATCTGGGTGGTTTTCAGCTGCAGGTCCAAACCCCGGCTCGATTAATCTCACTCCAAAAGTGCAGCAGGACGCACTCGGGTGTCATTTCTGACCCTCTGTCGTTAACATTTTCATGGTGTGATCATATCAGGCTTTGCTGCCACTTCCCTGATGCGCAGGTCCAGGAGCTCCGACTCGGCTCCGAGGTGCTGCAGCAGGAGACCTTCAGCGATGTGTGACATCACACTGCTCTGTGTGCAACAACCAGTGAATCAAAAACTGGGATTAAATGAGCCAGCGTGTCTCCAGTCCACTGGAGTTAAACATTTGATAGTGAAAGAAAGGTGTTTGAGTGGAGTCTTTTACATATGGCCACAGCATAAACACGTCCTGGTCACACTTCACGCCTCAGCTGTGTGTGTGTGTGTGTGTGTGTGTGTGAACACAATGGCGGCTGCTGGGTGCATCATCCCAGCCTCCCTGCATGTTTTTCCATAAACATGCAGGGAGGCTCTTTCACTGCAGACGGAGCAAGTTTGAGTCCCTTTGATTAGGGAAATATTCGTTTTTTCTTATGGAAATATTGGACCTTGGAAGCAGAGGTGGGGAATTTGAATCATGACTTGACAGGCAAATGGACCGAAGGGTGACGCGAGGTGAAGATGTCACGAAGGCTGCTTTAAATTTTCTTCATGTTTTCCATGAAGAAGCGCAGCCGGGTCGGAAGTTTCTGCCCATCTGCTTTTATTTTATCCGTGATTTGGGATTCTGGTGCGATCGGTGATGTCGAGTTTCCTCGTAGAACAGACTGGAACAGAGAGGATTGTGGGAAGCTTTGTCACCACAGTGGTGAATCTGCCAGCTTTTTATCTTTGCACACTCAATCCATGTTTAGATATTTTAATTCATATTTAGCATAATTACTCCTCATACCGGTAATCAGGGAAATGTTTTAAATTGGCATGTAAAGTAAGGCGCACGCTTCATTAATCCTACTTAATTCCTTCATTGAGGCCATAAGTTATTTGCATATCCAAAAGCACCTGATTGAACCTCCTGGTGTAGAAAAAACACGTAAACTGCAATAAAAATAAGACTTTTGAAAGGAAAAATAACCTACCTGAGTAAATATTTTATACTGGGACCATCACGAGCATCGACCTTTGTGACGCCGCCCCGACACAAGTGTGCGACGGCTCCATTTATCACTGTGTGGCCTTCAGCGAGGCTCAGCCACCCAGAGCCCTGATTTATGAAGGCGCACTGGTGAATGTGGCTTTGATTTCTGTCAAGAACATTTTTCACCAGATCTCCTCGTCGAGGTTCCTCACATGTGCAGGAAGAAAAACAGATGCAAACCAGCAGTCAAATGTGATTTGACTGCACAGGTGATGAAGATGGTGCGTGTCTGTGTTATTGGAAGGAAACGGCATCCATCCATCTTCTTAGATGGACAAGTGTTGCTGTGATTCCTGCTGCAGATTAGAACATCGTCTTAATCCACAGAACCTCTCGGGGTGCAGTGCTTTGCTCAGGGGCTCTGGCAGTGTGGCAGTGAGTTAAACACTGACTGTCATCAAAGGCACCACTCATGAATTTCCCCCAAAAGCTGTCCAACAAAATAATTAACAACAGACTAGAAAAGCTGAAAGCAGCGGGGTGGGGACATCTAAATATGAAGTGGGCGGGGAATAAAAAATGGATTTTCTCGCTTATTTCAGCAAAAGGATGCAGAACAGTTTGCTGGTTTAATTGCAGCAGCATGGAGGAGGGTCCTGCGGGGCAGAGCTGTCAGCTGTCACTCATCAAACATTTAGAGCATCATGAAACAAACAGCATTATTTTATTTTAGGGTACGAAGAACTGTTTCTGCCATCATTCATGACATCAGTGAAGATGCTTGGATCCCTTCCATCACCATGGTGACGGTTCACCTTTGTCTCATCGGGCCATAAAACCTTCGATGTTTCTGTCATCAGCTGCTGTTTTCCTACCTGTTCCACATCTGTTGGTACACCTGCGACCACTTTCTTCTCCAGGACGTTCCAAGCGGTCGTTACTGGCTGTGGCTGATGTTTGCTCACGGCTCCGATCGGTTTTCCATCTTCGGCTTCGCAGCTGCTTGGTTCTCACCGCAGGCAGAAGCCGTCTCCGACACTGAGCGCAGACGTTCAGCGATATTTACTGTTGGAATAATCAGTGCAGCCAAACACACCTGTCAGGCACATGGCTTCAAACAGCTGAACTGCGGGGCAGGTCTCATATTCATGGTTTTAGTGACAAACAAAATGTTTTCAGTCGACAGCGAAGGAAGGGATTCTTCATGTTGTTTCCCACCTTTTTAGACATCATCTCACACAGATTCGTCCTCAGGTGCTGCAGAAACCGACTAACATGAGCAGCAGCATCAGTGTTGGCCTCAGTGCTCAGACCCAAATACCCTCCACTGTCCCCTTTGTCTCTCTGCTGGCAGAAGTCACCTCCATGCAGTTCAGTTAATTCAGGGATCCTGTGATTCAGGTCTGTGGATCAGGGCTCAGCAGAGCTGCACTACAGTTATGAGATTTTAACATAAAGAAGCAGCAGGAACATAAGGAGACAAAAGCGGTTCTGTTCATTCTGCACGTGGTGATCAACATCTCATCAGTGCAGAGGAATGTTAAAAATGGTGCCTGGAGGCTTGAACATCAGGCAGCCGTGTGCTGTCTTCATGATACTCAGTTTTTCTGATTGTGGTGAAGCGCGTCTGCGATGCTGTAAATTGAGATGCTTTTACACCTGCGACTACGATGTGATTCTAAATGAATTGGCGCCCAAATGAATTCATTTTCAGTCAGTTTTGAAACACTGGCTTCTTCTTTTTAGCGGATAAATGTGCACCTGAAAGGCTTCCTGCACAGGTCAGTGAACATGAAACAGGATTTCAAATGTAGATTTCATATTTGAGGCTCATTATCTACAGAGCTGCTCAATCTCGCACGTCTTGTTTTACTTCCCTGAAGCGGCCCGCTCACCTGAGCCAGCCGCACCCCCTCCCTCCTCAGGTTTCAGCGTCGTCACTCAGGTAAGCTCTCCCCTGTCCCACTCTGTAAGTCCCGCCCCACCTCCTCCCCTCCCTCCCCTGCTCCTTCTGGTTGCTATAGGGACGTCCTGGGCCAGACACCAAAATCTGCTTTCTGACAGGCGAGCCTTGTAGCGCGGCTGCTCCTCAGCCTCCCATTGGTCCTCACCTGCAGGGAGGGCGGTGCAGCAGGCGCTGAGCTCTCGGGAAGGAAAACCAATGAATGTGTTTTTTGTGCAGTTGTTTTCTTGCTCGGTTGACTTCCTGGATGGTGTAACCAACGTTTTTAGGTCAATTAGACGAGTTGTTGGCTCGGACGGTGCCAAAGTAGTTTGATACTGTTCTTCAACTCGGCCCAAACGGCCTCTTTAAGACGAGCAGCTGCTGCTCATCAGCTGAACATCTGAACAGTCGGCCCGGTGTCATGAATCAGGAAACAGTCCTGCAAAAGCATCCTGGACACACTGCGATGAGCACCAAGATGATGAAGGTGCTTCTTATGGAAGACTGTTTCCTCTGCAGCAGCTTCAGAAAAAACTCGATATAAATGCATCTGAGTGGTCGTTTTTACCAGAAAATCAGGAAATTATTAAAGCTGAAATGGCTCAAAGCCTGCTGCTGTAACAGAAATGGGATATTCAGAGTAACTTTGACATGCACCATGAATGGCTGATGAGGGGAAGCTCACGGAAGCTCATTTGCAACCCTGTAAAACCAAACTTTTTCCATATCACCGATGTTTTTATTCATTTTTTCTTTGAGGCTCGTCTGGAGCTGTTTTCATGTTCCGTGACCCCCGAGGTGGCTTCCTGAGGGAGGTTAGGCCTTCAGGTCATGTCTTCACTCGTCACATCTGAATAAGAACCATTTACACATTCATTTACCGTGCAGGGAGTAGCTGGAGGCATCTTGTAACCACCAGCTTCAGTGGACATGCATGTAACAGGACGTCTTGGTGCCAGAACCAGAATCTCCAAAGTTGTTTCACAGTTGTGGAGGAAGATGATTCTTAAAGCAGCTGCACTGTAGCACGAACTCCAGAACCTTTAAACTCGTATGTCTGAAGCCAGTTCAGGACGCTCACAGTAGCTGCTTTGATAGTGCGCATACCTGCAGTGATGACGGGACGCTTGAAGAATATGGTCGTGAATGCAGGTGTGACGCAGCTTTGTGTGTGTGTGTGTGTGTGTGTGTGTGTGTGTGTGTGTGTGTGTGTGTTTGGTGTGGCGTTGTGTTTGAATGTTGGCAGGTTTTCTCGTACTGCTGTTCTGAGTCCAGCCTGTAAGAAGATGCATTTCTCTCCTGCGCCACAGTCCTCAAAGCCCTTTGTTCTTCTCCGTGTTCCTGTTCAGACTTGTCTTATCTTACATGGCTCACTCACTCAGAGCAGCGACTGTAAGAGCCTGAGCAGGTACGAACCTTTACAGGAGCTTCTGTTGGAGGAAACTCAGTGGTTCAAAGCCCATGATGGCATTGTTGCCTTTTATACACACAGTGTATGGTGGTGCCTAAAATAGATCCGTGTGTGTGTGTGTGTGTGTGTGTGTGTGTGTGGTGTGTGCGCGCTAACAAGTCATTGGTGGAAACTTTCCTGCAACTCTTAATTAAAGTTGTGAAATATTGTTGATGAACTTGCACTTGAACGCACTACAGGCTGTGAGGAGGGGTGTGTCTCTCTCTCTCTCTCTCACACACACACACACACACACACACACACACACACACACACACAGCTGAGAGCTGTTCCTCTTCGAGAAGAAACAAACCCTGGTTAGACTGCAGAGGATTTGGCAATGAAAGAATGATTAATGTTTAATTTCAGCCCCGATCATAAATAAAAATGTCAGCTGACGAAACACAGAATTGAGCAATCAGTCAGGAACAAGTGAACATTTCCTGTAAACGCGCTGTTACCTGAACACTTATTGTGGAGTTAAAGGTGACAAATGAAGCTGTAACATCCAGTGTGATTTAGAAACCTTTAAACTAATGGATGTGTTACTAAACATTATCCTTAATGACACACACACACACACACACACACACGGTGTCCTGACTGCAGTAATGCCAAAACTCGATTTTCATGCCCAGCGAGTGGGCAGGAATGCCGTCCTGTTGCTCCCATTCAAAAGGAAAGCTGGTATAAAATCTCAGGCATTTTTCAGGTGAGCCAGTTTCTGATGTGTCCTAAAGACACAGGTGAAAGAGAACACGTGGACGAGGCCTCTGGGCGTGGCCAAGGCTTTCTGGTGCAGGTGCATGAAATTTACCTGTGGGTGATTTTCTCACGGAGGAGCTCGAATGTGACCTAAAGTAAAAGTACGTTTTTGTTCTTAAAGCAGAAATAAAATCATGAAAGTGAGTTTAAAGCACAGACTGTGGGCGTGACCTTTGACCTCCTTCAGCCTGGTGCTGCTCGGCTCTGTTTACTTCTTTTTTGTGTGTGTGTTTGTGAACCTTATCAGCTGCTAATGGACTCATCACACCACGAAACATCACGCTGATGGAAGGATCCGACCTGAGCTTGTTAACAGGAACTGTTGTCTGACAGCTTCCCCATGAAGTGCTGACACAAATCATAGACTGTACATAAAAGATGGAAGTTGGCTGAGGATGTCACACCATGGACACGGCCGGTTGCAGACCGCAGTTCCCTTTTCTGATGACCTGAGCACACGAAACGTTGATCAGACCATGTTTGAACCGCAGAGCGTGCAGACCCGCCCTTCATCAGCACATCCAGTTTTTTTTTTCCTAAACATGATGACAACAGCGGAAACTCTGGATTTCAGGTGACATCCATCATTATGCTGTCTGTGGATGTCTCATGTGTTCATTTTTTTATACACAGATTAATATTTTGGCTATTTAGGAGCCTCATCTTTAGCTTTATAGTCTAACAACCTCATATTAGAATTTCAGTCACCAAATGTTGGGATTTTCACATCATCTATTGGGGATGTCACATTTTCAGAGGCGGCTCATCTTGTAGCTCATCCTGTTTTTCAGTTCACTGCTTCATCACCGAAGTGCTTTAAAGCTGTGATTTCCCGTATCAGCCGGACACGGACGTTTTTAGTGAGTTTTTGTAACTATTTTGAGCTCCTCGGAGTAATTGTAGCACAGTGCAGGTGTGATGTCATCCAGAGCAATGTTTCTGGGCAGTTGGGCTCTGGCACAGAGAAATGAGGCACATTTGTTGCTTTCATACCTGTAAAGTGTCCCAGAATCACAGGTCGTCTTCAGAGAGGAGTCTTTACAGAGTCCTACCAAATGAGTCTGTGGAGAACCCTGATTCAACGATTACAGTTTTGCTTTTTCCCTTTGATAAATGTTCGGTGTAAATCAGGTTTCTCTTCAACCGTGAATCTAAAACGCGACACTGGAGTCACCTCATCTTTCCTGTCGTGTCAGGTTGTTGCTATTAAAAGCTCCGGCTTTGTGCAAACAGAAGGAGGTGATGAGGAGGAGGGCGTGATTGGATTCCTTAGTCAACAGTGTGTGTGTGTGTGTGTGTGTGTGCGTGCGCCTCCGTTCATTACACAGCACTTTCAACGTCATCACGTTGCATCATGTGGCTTATGGGCTTTGTCACAGTGGGTGAACCTGACGTGCAGCTGTTCATTTGTTGTTGGAATGACACGTGGCTGTTTGGTTTTCCGGCTCTGAAACATGTTTGTGTTGTTTAACCAGTCGGATTTATATTTCCTCATTCAGCTGCATACCTGCTGGGATAGGCTCCGCCCCCTCAGGAACCCTGGACAGTCGCGTTGTCCTTGATGCCGTCTTGTGGAAACCTAAAGGCCGTTTTCCTGACTGTTTAAAAGCAGACGTGTTCGGTGCTTTGCATCACCTCCCTCAGTCGATTCGGCAGGATGCTGACTTCATAAATTAAAGTGTGGTTTTAGAGTGAAACAGTTGGTATCAGTGGACACAAGCGTCCATCCGGTTCTCCAGCTGCCACATCCTGTTTAAACTCCTGTTTGCCTTTTGGTTCTTACCCATTTCTGAGTCCACTGGAAAAATGGATGTTTTATCTCATGTTTGCAGTTTCTAAATGAGCTTCAATGGGAATGATGATAAGACGGAGTATAGCAAAAGTACTTGTGTTAACACTAATGCTGCAGTCCGTACATGATGATTCATATTTTCTCAGGCTTGTTAGAAAAGAGCTTCGTAGGAGTTGTGATTGTTGGATGACTTTTTCTTTAGTTGCAGAACTTCTCAGAGACAATCTGATTCCAAAGTGATGTCAGAACTATAAAGTTATGATTTACATTTCGTCTGTATTAATCTCTTGTTTTCAGCAATAACACGCTAAGATGAGTCGGCCTCACGCTGACTCCCAGGGTTCCCAGAGCCCTGACGATGAGGTCATGCCATACAGTGACGATGAGACGGATGACGAATTGGACGAAGAAAGCTCAGAAGAGGAAGAAGAGGTGGTGCCGAGACCCCCCCAACCCCCAGAGGAGGCAAGACCTCATGGTGAGTCATTCAGGGCATGCAGCCATTCCTGCGCTCTTTTAGCATAATGCAGGCAGTTTATGCTGTTAGTCACATCTGAGGGAAACGAGATTAGTTTAACGAGATGTGACTGTGAGCCTCCTTAATTTAAAATAACAGCATCTTTCTGTTCTTCACACACAAATGTGAAGAACATAATGTGATGGATCACGAGCCAGTTGACCTCATACATTAGTACCATTCTGATTTAAATGTATCTCCCTCATATAACCTAATTAAGGTTGAAAGTTTGGGGCGTGGCCTCTTTGATTGCCAGGTAAGCACTGAAAAAGCTACTTTTAGCCTTTAGCTAACTGCTAGGTACTTTTAGCCTTTAGCTGTGTGCTAGGCCTCACAGCCAGTAATTCAAGTGCTGCTTTTTGGAGCATTTTAAAAGCAAAAATACTTCCAGCTGCTGTACAAACCACATCTTACTGGTCTGTGCTGCAGATTTGCTGACTAAATTCATTATTTTGTTTAATTTTGAATGAGTTAGCAAAAACCTGTGTTTTGTTTTGAGTCCATCTTGCTAACTGCTCCATTAGCATGTAACTTGGCGCTTCACTCTCTCATTTAAATATCGTTTTTCTCTTAAAAAAAATCGACATGGCGGCCAAAATGTTAAGCGTGAGGCTTCCAAAGTGGTGTGGATTAGCCTAGCTTATTACAAATGCTAAATTATTCCAGACATGTTCCAAAAAATTCCAGTTATTAACAGAAACTTTATCTATTTTGTAGTTCACTTATTTCATTTTTTAATGGTGTCTATTTTTTGCCCCCAGAGGTCCACTGGAAGGTGAAAACCAATGACCGAGCCTATCACCACCTGCCAGAGTTTAAGAAAAAAGTCTTTCTGTGCATCAAGAAGAGCAAATACTCTGTAAGTTCAAATATCACAGCAGGTGTTTGTTTTCCATCCCGCTGTGAAAGCATCTTTATAAAACATGAATTGACACGATATGTTTTATGCTGTTTGGTTACGAATGGGCATGTGGATGAATAGTGTGATGAGGTGGATGTAGCTGAATGACGGCTGCACTGAAAAATGAGACAGTTGGGTTTGAATTCATCTGTTAAATTTGTTTATCCTGCATGTACAAAACCATTGCTCACAGCTGACTGTGCGGTTTGTTGGTTCGACAGCTGGTTCAAGCCAGAGATTTTAATGTCTGCAGCTCAGTGTTGCCGGCCTTTGTGAAGGCTGAAACCTGATCATCCAGCCGGCCCAGCCTTTCTTTCACCAACAGACTCATTAGACTCAGTCAGAGGCAGTGGGACTGATGCCAGGAGATGTTAGGGACAACTTAACGGGGGTGAGTTCAGCCCCAGGTTAAAAATACTGGTTTCCCTCTGCTCACCTGTCTAGATTGTTTTGGTGTTAGTTGTCCACATATAAACATACCTGCTTTTGATTGTGGAATCAGATGCTGTTGTGTTATTAAAAAATAAAGAACTTTGTCAGGCTCATTACTTAAATCCACAGACGTTGTTCTGAGTATTTTAGAGGTGATTTTGGTGGTTTTGTCGATGGAAAACTCTGCTACTGCTGCCTGATGAGGTCTGAACTCCTTTTAGTTCTTTTAGTTATTACCTGCTGCATAATAACCTGAAATAATAAAGACAGCTCCACATTTGTTATTCAAGTGCGGCCCTGTGAAAAACTAAGCACACTGCCTGGTTGAAAATTATATTTCCCACAATGCAACTTCACATCATTGTATGACATCATCCCTGCTGAGCATCTTTCTTTCCAACCAGACTCACACTTTGTAACTTGTGCTTTGTCATAAACTTGGTCTTCTAGCCTGCTCTGAATTTACCTTTGTGGCAGAATCCTGATAAATGAGCTGCCGAACTCCTCCTGTAGTTGATGTGGAGTAAAGAAAAGACCGAAGCACATCACTGTTTGTCTCTCTGCAGGGAAACGCCATTAAGACATACAAGTACAACGCCTTCACCTTTCTGCCCCTGAACCTGTACGAGCAGTTTAAGAGAGCAGCCAATATCTACTTCCTGGCTCTGCTCATCTTACAGGTATGTTTTTTTAAAAGTCTGTATTATATTTATCACCTGTTTTCTGACTGCCGCTCTTGCCAAGAACGGGGATCAGTATGAACAAGCTTTTGTTTTTTTTAAATTGAAGATTATTCCACAAATTTCAACTCTGCCCTGGTACACCACCCTGATTCCTCTGGTCATTGTGTTGGGAATCACCGCCATCAAAGATCTGGTGGATGACCTGGTAAGATTTATTCCTTGGAAAACATGCTAGGTCAATTCTTCTTGTTGCTTTGGCATGTGATTTCATTTTTCTTTGAGTTTATTCTTCATTTCTCTTCCCCTTCAGGCACGCCACAGGTTGGACAACGAGATCAACAACAGAAAGTGTGAGGTTCTGCTAAATGGCAGGTCAGAACAAAGTTACTCATGAAGCAACATTTTCATCAGCTTGAATCATTGATCCATGTTCATGTGACATGAAAACCAATGAGTTTTCTCTGCTTCAGGTTTCAAGAGACCAAGTGGAAGGAGCTCCAGGTCGGAGATGTGGTTCGCATCAAGAAAAACGACTTCATCCCGGTATGATAATTCAGCCTGACTAATCTTTCTGCTAAAAAGTGAGCACTGCTTGAAAATGTCACCACCAGCCATGACAGGCTTACTCGAGTACAAATGTAATAAACTGTCAACAAAGGTCCTTATTAAGACATAATGAAGATAAACTCAGCGTGTTACACGTGTCACAGTTTCAGTTGCATCCACCCATCGCTCTGCACATCCAGTTCAAAAACTCCAGCAGTGATGAAGGCAGCTCTGAGATTTCATAATGACATTTATAACTTTACGACTCTAAAAGCTGCTGAAACGAGACCTGAACAAGCTCAAGGAATTCCAGATACACTGTCTGCAACGAGTCCTTGGAGTTTCCATATGAATTACATCTGAGTCTTTGGAGACCGTTGCCAACAGCAACCAGACAGGTCAGGGATGACTTTAAGGACCGGCGATTCAATCTCGAGCAGGCTAGATCCGGTGCCACTGCTCAAAAGACTTGGAAGGAGTCATCGAGCGAGCTCGACACCCACGGCTGCGTGAGGGCTGCGTGAGGGCTGCGTGGTCGACCGCCTGCACCCGCCGGCAGCTGTTTGGTTCACTGTCAGATAAACTGCCGTATCATCTGCATAGAAATGTTAAGAACATGGACATCGTGTAGCCAGGATGGAGCCAAAGATGGATCCCTGAGGCATTCCACTCAAATACATTTGATTAAAATCGGCTCGTGAGAAATGATCATCACATCAGCCGTTGCTTAAAATATCAGCTGATTTAGAGCCATTTTGTTGTGCATTCTGAGCTAATGTGCGCGGTGTGCATTGATGTAATTTAAATGTATTTATTTTTCCCTTGCAGGCTGACCTCCTGCTGTTGTCCAGCTCCAACCCAAACAGCCTGTGTTATGTTGAAACGGCTGAGCTGGACGGGTAAGAAAAAAGACTTATGTTGTATTATTAAGTGTACAAACAGTGTGTTGGACTCTTGCAGTTAAGTTCTTTACTTGAGGAAGTTTTTATTTGGTCAGGCTTTTTCTCAAGAGTTCAGTCAACAAATTGCTCACTGATAAGAGGAGAGTAAATTTGAGGAGCCCTTTTCAGGCTTTGCTCCGTTCCACTGTGTGGCTGTAAGTTCGGCCTTTAAGAGGGAACACCTTCAAGTCAAACACAGCGTTCATGCAGACGTGGTTCAGCTAGATCCTCCAATGGAAACGATTCAGTGACAACAGAAACAGAAAGAAACACGATTATCGGGGTGTGTGTGTGTGTGTTGTGTGTGTGTGTGTGTGTGTGTGTGTGTGTTGTGTTCCTGCTGCAGAGAAACGAACCTCAAGTTTAAGTTGGGACTTCGAGTGACTGACGAGAGGCTTCAGGAGGAGCGACAGCTAGCCGAGTTTAACGGTATATTTTAAGAGCAACAGTAATTTTTGTAACACACATGATTAAGATGCTGCCATGCTCAAGAGCAGCAGTGTTGGTTTTGCAACTCATGATTTTCTTATTTAAAAAAAAAAAGTTTCTTAATTAAATTCTTAGGCCTTCATGTTTCATTCTGGGGGGAAAAACTTATCAATGTGAATTTGAATCATTATTAGAAGTCACCATAAAGTTTCTACTGTTCCAATTTACAGTTTGATTTAAATAAAAATGCTCCTCCTCCTCCTCCTCCACCTCTCGTAGCCCTGATTGAGTGTGAAGAGCCAAACAACCGTCTGGACAAGTTCACAGGGATAATGCTGTGGGACGGGGAGCGCTACCCTCTGGAACTGGACAACATGCTTCTCCGAGGCTGTAAGATGAGAAACACTGACTGGTGCCACGGGCTGGTCATCTTCGCAGGTGGGACTGAGTAAAAGAACCAGTTCTTGCACTGGTTCCATCATGCTTTCTTATTCTGGTGCATCGACACATTTATTCTTAGGCCCATTTTAAAAAGGGGAGAATTTGACAGTTTTATTTAGTGGAAGAAAAGTGTTCAAACTGATGCTAAAGACTTGGTACATGTTGTAGGAGCTGATACCAAAATCATGAAGAATGGTGGCAAAACGAGGTTCAAGAGGACCAAAATCGATGAGCTGATGAACTACATGGTTTACACCGTAAGCTTCATCACGGTTGCTAACAGTAACGAGTAGAGCATCGTCAGGTGTTTCTCCTGATGCGTGACTGTGTGTCTGTTCCTTCTTGCCGTAGATCTTTGCGCTGCTCATCCTGGTGGCGGCCGGTCTGGCCATTGGTCACACCTACTGGTTCCAGGACATCGGCTCTCAGGCCTGGTATCTGTACGATGGGCTAGGTTACACCCCCGGCTACAGAGGCTTCCTCAGCTTCTGGGGCTACATCATCGTCCTCAACACCATGGTGCCCATTTCACTCTACGTCAGGTCGGTTAAACTAGAAGTTCATTTGCTTTGCACTCATGCGTGTGCGTGCGTGTGTGTGTGTGCAGTATATTTAGCAGCTGTCAAAATAAAAGCCTCCATCATTTGCTGCTGTTTTTGGTGTCTGTGCAGTGTGGAGGTGATTCGCCTGGGCCAGAGTAAGTTCATCAACTGGGACCTGCAGATGTATTTTCCAGAGAAAGACACAGCAGCTAAGGTACATGAGTCTCTCAGGATGCAGTGTGCATCACCTTTAATACTTTTACTTTTACGCTCTACTTTATTGAAGCACTTTGTGAATGTAGCTTCTCAGCTACATGTTCCAGCATTCACACATGTAAAGATCTGTTTAGAGGTTAAGATTGTCAAATGTTTATATTCTACATGTTGTTATATTTCCCCGCTTTGAGAACATATAAAATCAGTTATCCCCCAAAGCCAATCTTCTCTGGTCACGTGATCAAAAACATGATCACACTCCGAACATGTGTGCAGGCTCGGACCACCACCCTGAACGAGCAGCTCGGTCAGATCCAGTACATCTTCTCCGACAAGACGGGAACGCTGACGCAGAACATCATGCAGTTCAAGAAGTGCACCATCGCTGGGCGCAATTACGGTACTGACCAGTTTTTATTTCAGCAGAGAAACGCACAAAACCACGAACGTGATGCTGCGCTGCTGGTTTGTGCCTTATAATTATGGCCTGTGCCTGGCAGCTTCATCTGCAGCATGCAGTGTGTCCCAGCCTGAGCTGTGCCTCTGATGTAGCTCAGACAGTGAAGATGCTAACTGCCACGTCTGGGAAGCACTCATAGAAATATTACAGTAATACAAAGTCAGTAAACTCTTATTGACATTATTGAACATTACTCATATGTTCTATTATCCTCTTCGTTATTAAAACTCAAAGTGTTTGACGAATTTGACGAAGCTCTCGAACCTCTGCAGAAACCTTAAAGGTGGCATGAAGGGAGAAGAGCGCCACCTGCTGCTCTCGTGCAGCAGTGGCAGCCTTTGTGAACTCGGGCACTGTGGAGCAAAGTGTAGCTTTAAAAATCATTCTGGGAGGAGAGCAGTCATGTTTTAGTTTGTAGTAACATGAGATCAAGCCTCAGTTCGCTGACTGTGATCATGACTTCACTCCGTGGTCTTTGAGGCCTTTCAAAGGAAAAATCAAATGCAAATTAAAGCAGGAAGTGAAACATAAAAATGTCTGCATCCTGTAGCAACTTCGTTAAACCTAAATTTGCAGTTTCAAGGTTCCTTTTTCCTCCCCACAGGTGATCCAACCACCGCTGAGGGGGTTTCTCTGGACCGAGGAAAGGTCGAATATCAGACTGAACAATCACTTCACAGAGACTTTTGCACAAATAGAAACAAATAAAAGAAAGCTTCACTAGAGTCACAATTTAAACCCAAATACATGAAAACTTGCCCTTGTTTTTAAATATCAGTGAAAAAATACATTTAAATTTTCCTTTTCCTGTCAGCTGGTGGACTGGAGCTGGAACCGCTACGCCGATAAGAAGTTCCAGTTCATGGATCATTTCCTGGTTGCCCACGTCCGATCCAAGAAGGACAAAAATGCCACGGAGTTCTTCAAGCTGCTCTCGCTGTGCCACACCGTCATGGCGGAGCGCAAAGAAGGTAATCTGACACTCGTGCACTTCAGGTCTTTGCAGCCGGAGATCTGCAGGTGCTGATGTGGGCTCTGTGCTGTCCTCTAGATGAGCTCATATACCAGGCGGCGTCTCCCGACGAAGGCGCCCTGGTCACGGCGGCCCGGAACTTCGGCTACGTGTTTCTGTCTCGCACGCAGGACACCATCACCATCTGGGAGATGGACCAGGAGATGACCTACGAGATGCTGGCCCTGCTCGACTTCAACTCCGACCGCAAGCGCATGTCAATCATCTGTACGAGCACATGGCCTGACTCAAAACGT
>VOQJ01038149.1:0-12009 GCA_015052665.1 Apistogramma diplotaenia | reverse complement strand
ATATATATATATATATATATATATATAATTTTTTTGATTTTGCCCTATGAATCCCTATTAACAGAGCAGTTCTTTCTGAGCATGGTTGAAAATGGCGTTTAAAGCAGTAAAAGCCCAACTTTGAAATAAAACTTTACTGCTGCATCATTTATATAGTAATATTTGTTGTCACTCAACATATTGATCAAATGCTATTGATTCAAGCTTCCTTCTGTTTGCTTTCCAAAGCAAATGCGTTAAAATGCAAGAAGGGAAGCCAAGATGTAGCTTTTGATTGGTGTTTATGTGCGTTTGTTCATCGACTTATATTGTTTCAAGCTGTGAATATTTCTTAATTGGTGACAAGTAGCTTCATAGTGCAACCATAGAGTTGTCGAGATCAGTGTGAACTAGCTTCCAAACGAGCAGTAAGATCAATGCAAGTGTCCTTGGAACTTCACTTTTATGAGCTTATTATCGTTTGTGTGTTGGTCTATACTATTTTAATTTGGATAGAAACAATCAGCGCTCTATACCAGAGGGAAACACAATTCTAATTAACTTATTTTTCAATAAGAAGTCAACACTGACAGGTCTCCCACCCACTGTCTGTTTATGCCGTGCCGTTCCTCTGAGTGGCACTAATTATAAAGCATTGGTGTAATATTCCAGCGAATAAGGAGCTTTTTGCCTTTGGGGCAGGAAAAAACTCTGCTTGGGTCAGAAAGTGAAATCTCACCTGGTGAAGTGAGTTATTGGTATTGATCAGCAGGCTCGTGCAGTAAATAACTTATTGCCACCTTATAAAGAACTTTAAGGAATATGTGACTTTAATTATTTTGTTTTCTTAAACCCGGCTTTTTCTTATAACCCCACTAACATTGTTCATACACTGTTTCTTTTGTGTATATCCATGAAATTATGTTAAAAAGCAGAATGACTTGAATGAAACAGATCATACCAATGCTGTCTTTTTGCTTGTTTCTTTGGTTGTTTTTCGTGTGTGTGTGTGTGTGTTTGAGAGGGGGGGCATATTTTTCATAATTCCAATTAATGAGCACTACAGATGACAATTAAAATAACATTTAAAAAAATGTGCATTTGCACTGACATTTGTTACAACAGCTGTCCAAAACACAAAGTTACATGGTCATTCCTTTTTATTGTGGAAGAATAAGATTCCAGGGAAAATTCCCAGGTGCATTGGGTTATCTTTCTGTTCGGTTCTATCCCTGCACTCCAACATAACACCTCCACTCGCCTTCTCCATCTGACTCTGCAAGTCCTTCCAATGTTCTGCTTAGCTGTATCAAAACTGTTTCTCAGTTGTGAAAAAAAAAAAAAAAGATTCTTGAGGAAAGACAATTATTAAAGTCTGCTGTGTGTGTATATCCACATCTTTTTTTGACCTGCAAGAGAAAAAAAAGCCACTGTTTGTTGATGGTGTGTCACAGCATTAAGTTATCATATGCCACTGTATAGTACTGGAGACACACCATCAATCGGAACCAAATTCCTTGCATGTGTAAACATACTTGGTCGAATAAATCAGATTCAGATTCATTCAGAGCCCCCAATGAGGCTGCAGTTTTGGCTAATGCTAAAAAAATGAGGCTGTTCCAGCTATAAAGGGAGATGTTCATCACCTGAGTCCAGCTGTTCAAAAAAATGTAGATAAAACTGATTTGGACTTGGAAATCCTGTTTCTTTGTTATCCACAAACTGGATTGGATTTCTCTGACCCAGGTGCAGATCTGACCAAATCTGGGTTAACAAGTGCTCTAAATGGGATGAAATATTACAGCATAAGCTGTATGAAGAGTTACACGCAGCATGAGCTCACTTTTAAGTTTTTGTTTGTGATTGTGTACAGTACCAGTCAAAAGTTTGGACACAAAATTTTGACTGTTGTTGTATGAACAAGTTTTATATTATTACAAAAAAGATGGAAAGTCCAAAATCTGAAAGTGGAGGTTGATCTCAAACCTGGTTTTGGTTTGTTGTAGGTTAGCAAGAGTGATTTTTTTTCCCCCTTCTGCTAGATGAACTGTTTCAGTTTCTTGTCTGAGAAGTGACTTTTAGGCATCATCATACAGTCCAGTGGCTGAGATTCATTTGTTTGAAATTACTTTTAACCGGGTCTTTCTCATTATTAGTGAGAAATGAAAGTTAGATTTATTTTGGGGATTGTACCGACAGATTTAATAGGTAGACTAATGTTTGCTTTATTTATCACTTTTTAATGGTTGAACAAATTAAATACAAATTTAAAAGGAATGTCTGTGTATATACACTCCATGGTACAAATGTTGCATTGTTTGACCTGTTTTAAGTTAGTTTTTATCATATTTTGCTCATGAAGTTTGCACTGAATCCATCCTTCCCCTGGAATCAGAATAATGCAGCTTTTTCAAATCAAACCCAGTCCTTTTAAAAAAACTCAGAACAGCACAAACCGAAGGTTTGACCTGGATCAAACCACATACAGGCAGTGAGGCCGGGACCTTTCTGTGAAGTTTGCATGTTCTCCCTTTGACTGCATGGGTTTTCTCCGGGTACTTCCTCCCAAAGTCCCAAGACTTGCAGTTACTGGGGTCAGGTTAATTGGTGTTCCTTAGGTGTGGATGGTTATTTTTCTCTCTGTTGGCCTTATGACAGGGTGGCAACCTATCCCAGCTGCCTCTCGCTCTAGCACAGCTGGGATAAGCTCAAGCCCCGCAAGCAACCCTTAAAGAGATAAGAAAATGGACGGGTGGAAGCAGGTAATGGGCATATACAGTAGAGACGTCCTGCTGTAACCGTAGTTACTGTTGGTGTTCGCTGTCTTGATAAATTACCATTTCCACTCTAGAAGAAGAAGAAATATTTAAATATATTTATTTATTAGGTTTAGTTTGTTTTCAGAATCTCCGCACTGGAAAGGAAAAAAGTTCTAAAGCAGCCGTAGTCATAGAAACACGTACTTAAAATACAAAGACACAATTTAAACTACAATCACTTCTTAGTGCCAAAAGGTGATCCCACCAACCTGTCTCGAACGCACGTAAGAATAAATAATTTTTAACACGTTTTTTAAAACTGGGTAAGAGTTTGAACTTCTTTTCTGTGGGTGGGAAGGTCGTTCCAAAGTTTGGGTGCAATAACGGTAAAAGCGCTATCGCCCCTACTTTTCAGCCTCGATCTGTCTGCTTTATAGCCATTGCTCAGAAGACCTCAAGCCTCTAGTCAGAATATAAGGCCTTAGCAGCTCAGTTAAGTAGACAGGTGCTAAGCAGTTAAGACTTAAAGACCAACGCTACTGTTTTAAAAACGGATTCTAAGAGAGACCGGGAGCCACTGTAGAGGTTAAAACAGGTCAAATGTGATCACGCATTCTGGTGCCTGTCAGCAGCTGTGCTGCTGGAAAGACGCTGCTCACGTCCCACATATACCGAATTACAGTAATCCAAACGACTAGTGATGAAGCATGGATTGCCCTTTAAAGTCATGAGGTGTAAGATGGGGCCTGATTTTACTAAGGAGTTTTAGGTGAAAGAAACATACCTTAATTACAGCACTAATCTGTTTGTTAAAATTGAGCGTCAAAGATAACACCAAGGTTCCTCGCAGCTGGGTGCACATGGGAGGATAAATGGCCGATGGCACGATCATATCCATCCAGAATGTGGGGGCAGTTTTGTTTTTATTAAGTTTAAGGAAATTTGCCTCCAACCATAAATGAATATCCCTTAAGCAGTCCAACAAGGTGCTCACAGATGCATGATTATTAGATTGAAGCGGTAAATAAATCTGTAAATCATCTGCGAAGCAGTGGGAGGAAATATATCTTTTAGTGTGCAGAAGAACTGAGGAAACTGCATAAGTGGCTCCTATCAGAGAATCAAAGAGTTTTGAGTTATTAATCATGCTGATGGACTCCAAAAATAAAATGAAAGGAGCTGGAAATGGATATGATGGGCTCTCTTTTATAGTTTCCAAGTTTTTAAAATTAGAAATTCAAAAAACAGTTTTTCTGTTATTTTTTTTCTTATTTATTTTTTAAATAGGAGATAAATGTGGCTTCCTGGCCCTGTGGTCATTGGGTCGTCTCCTGGGAACCATTTCTAATGAGCTTCTCAGCATTTAATAATGTCCAATGTCTCAAAAAAAGTCAAGACGGGCCTTGGCAACAACATGCAAACTGGACGCCTGTAGCGCAGTGGTTTGTTTTGCAAAGTGACTAGAGGGGGTCCACCCGAAAGGGGTGGGGGGTGTTGGGTAATTAGCCACTGGGGCAGCTGCCGAAAGTCACGGTCTCCCTCAAAGCTGTCGTCTGTTGCATGCTGATAACATTGACATGCCCTTCGCTCACGCTGCATTCGGCTTCACAGCAGACAAAGGCAGGCGAGCGCAGAGGAATGGAAACTCAGAGCAAAGAAAGGATGGTGAGGAAGACAGTGATGGATGAAGAGAGGGGCTGACCTTCTCTCATTAGTGAAGTGACCTTCCATAATCGATGAGCGGTGCAGTTGAAGGCATGGGCACCCAGCTGACCACACTCTGTCTTCTGATACAGACAAATTAAAGGAGGCGATCTGGGGGGGTCCGAGTAAGAAAAGTGCTTCTTTTCTCCATTGTTGTGGTTGAGACATTTTTGAAATGTTGTAGCGGCCTTCTTGTCATACAGGAAGCAAAGATAAAAGTTTGAATAGGAAATGTGGGACAGAGGGATTTGCTGCTGCCAGTAGTCATATGAAGTGTCTGACAGCCAGCTTATGGACTGCTTCATCGTGTGAGTAAATGGAACATGAAGTATCAATAATCTCTGTCATTATCACCATTGTGGTAATTTATATTATCTATGTTGAACTTTACATACTTTGCTGCGTCGGACCTTTGCATACTGTTGAGAGCAGCAGAGCTGCTGAGCAAAGTAATGAAAATAAATGACTCTGGTGTCGAGTGTTGCTGAATAACCTGTCAATGTATTTGACACTGCTAGTAAAGTTGTTTCAAAGCAACCAGTAAACTGAAGAGACAAAGTTTCACACAATTATCTAGAACCAACTGTATACACTCAGTACTGAAAAAAGATAAAGAAAACTCCAAACACAAGCAGGGTAAACAAGGATGGCCTTCTTGGAATCTCTGGGAGATTTTAAAGTTCCTTCTTTTTAATGTTTCCATGACTGCTTGATCTTTTTAATTCGATCTCAAAAAGGTCAATGACTGACCTGAATGTTCTGTGTCACTTTATGAGTGTGAGTTTCATTCTGGATGGTTTTCAAAGTGTACAATTAAATGTCTGAGATTCCCTAAATTCAACTGTGCCAACAATATTTGCATTGCATTAACGTAGTAAAAGCGTGCTGGGCAGCATATTTAAAGTTTAAACTAAACAGTCCAAATGTTTGTAGACTAACGAGGTAAAGTGTCCAGTGACTCACTGCGAAAGCGCTCCTCCCTGCAGCGAGGATGTTTCAGTCTCTGACTGAAGGAGCTGCTCAGCCCCCCCACAGTCTCATGCATGGGGTGATGGGGGTTGTCCATAATGGATGTTAGCTTTGCTAGCATCCTCCTCTCACCTACCACCACTCCTGCCCCTTTCGGACTTGAGCTTTTTGTGGTTTCTTCATAGAATAGAATAGAATACAGTAGAATGGAATGTGCTTACAGAATATATACATTGCGTAAATGAGCTGCAGGCCTTTGAATGCCTTCCAGGCTTGGCCAGTGATGTTCTGTTATAAAGGATTACCATATCTTTTCAGTTTCTGTAGTAACTGTTCTCTCCATGCTGTTGTAATGGTCTTGGGGGGAAAAAAAAAACTTCTGACATTCACATTCTACAAATTACTTCTTTTCAAACATGTTTCCAGGTCAACCAGGATAAAAAGCTGTTTGGATCTAACAGTCTTTAACAAATCTTGTTCAATAGATTTTTAAATTTAGAACAACAAATGCTCAGTTCCAATCATGAAGAAGGTTATTTGTAATCTATTACAGTCTGTTTGGATCCCTTTGGAGCACATTGAAAGGGAACTTTTATTAACTGTACAGCCTTCCTCACTCCTCTGCTACATTCCTCTTATGATGAAAAAATAATATGAGGCAACCGTAAATGCACTGCTTTGAAAAAAGGATATTCAAGGAACACTTGATCATCAAAGTGCAATACCAAGTAATTTAAGGGATATGAGTGTGCCCAGATAGGAAGCATAAACCATTATGAATCTAATTCACCTGCTTTGGTGCAAATGACGGGACATTAGAGAGGGAACAGCAAGACAACCCCCCCCAAAAAGAAGGTGGTTTTCCAGGTAGTGGCCACAGATCATTGTTCTCTCCTTTTTGCCTTCAGATTTTTCTCTCCTCTTGGTTTTTGCTAGTGTCCTTGTCACTACTGGTAGCATGAGATGATGTCTTCTGCCCATTTAGGTGCACAGGTAGTCCAGCACATCCAAACTGCTGTGTCTCCAGCACCATCTCAGGAATATGGAGGAGATAATGGGGTTGTAGAAGGGAAGTATTTCCAATTTTTTTGAGCAGTGTAAAGTAAAACATTCCTAACACTAACGATTGGACTTTTACAAAATTACGGTGCTAAACAGCATGCTGAGTAATGCTTTCTAGACAAGTAACATGGAAGTGTATCACTAGCTTAAAGAAGCTCTGTGCTACATTCAGGGGCAGTAAACACAGATGGAAGATGAAAAAAGAGAGATGCTCCAAAGTAACTACCTAATAAAGTGGCCGGTGACTGCAGTTACTTTTTTAAGGACGTGTTTCGCCTCAGTCTGTGTCTGTGCCGAACCTTCACTCGGGGTACGGCCCAGGCAGCTCTTCCATCTCACAGTGGCAGAAAACCTGGTGTCTAACAGGTGTTTTTACCTGGAGACAGGATGATGCCATAAAGTGAGTAATAATAAATCTAAATGGAGATTGACTTTGTTTTAACAACAGTGGCAAAAAAAAGCCTATTAAGGACCCACTCAGTGGCCCTGTGTTAAAAGAGCCAGAGGAGCAGAGTAACAGAGAAGCTTGTTTGTTGTTTTGGTTTTGTAATTTTATAAAAAAAAATTTAGGTGTGGACACCCAACTTTGTGAACACGAGAGAAACTCGAGAACGAGGTGACAGGAGCTTCAAATTGATGCCGTAAGTGCATCTACTAAAGATTTCTGACGAGTTAGAATTTTGGTGCCTTTGACCTCAATGTCAGAATTCAGATTTAAAAAAAATTTGTGAACACAGTAAATCTATAAAGAGATGACCCAGGATTTTCAATTTGATATGATAGCTAATTTTTTAAACTCTGTTCTAGGTCTATTTAGTCAGGAATGATGTGATATAGGCTTAGCTTTAGCTTAGCTGCATGTATTGATCTTTGGAATTTGGCAAACTGGATAAAATTCATGCATTTTTTTTTATTTTGCAGGTGGCTCAGTGTAATATGTATTTATACAAGCGCTGCTGTTTCATCCTTTTGATAAAATGACATTCAAAGCTTTTTCTCAATTTGCATTCAGTGAATTTTCATAATGATAATAACGCTGCTGTCAGATTGCTGTGACTATTGATTTTTGGGCCAGTTCACAATTTGGTAGCAGAAGTGTTCAACAATGTTTCATGTTTATTGTTTCAATTTAGATTTTTTATTTTGCCTTTTATGTGAAAATGGCCTCGAATCTTTTGTCAGTATTGCTGCAGTTTTCAGTCAAAATGATGATGAGGGTCAAAGGACCCACCCAAATGGTATGCAGGTAGATTTAAATGTTTGTCTTTATTGTATTGTTGCCAGTTACAAATAAGGAGAGTTGGTGTGTTTAAATAGACCTTTGACAAATAAAGGATAGTCGACACTTAGTTTTATTAATATAAAAATTATAAGTGGGATGTCTGAAGCCTTGACCTTCAGGTCAAGGTGTCTGAGATTCTCACTCATCCATGATCTTTGACGTGTCCACAGTGTGAATTTGAATCTGTTTGAAGTCAATATGTTAGACACAGACATGGTACCGAGATACTGGAAGTGTGAAGCACAGAAAAGAGATCCCTGTGTTTCCCTGCTTCTCGGCAGGCGACGTTTATCAAGTTGAGTAGAATTTTTGCCAAAAAGCCCAATAATCATAAACTATAGTTCTTACCATAATAATGCCGAACACAACAAAGTGACAGTGTTCTCAGTGGTCGATATTTATTATGATTTTAGTATTTTGTTTTCCCGGTTCTTACTTGGCTATTTGCTTTGATATGGTGAATAAAGTCACTAAGGTTCATGTGTACACCATTAAGATCTACTGAGTCCTGGTAATTATGTGTCACCTAAATATTCTGCTTGGAGGATGAGTCGCCGCTCTGGCAGACACCAGTATTTTTGATGTCGGAAGTCTGAAGAGAATACCCAGACTGCTTTGAGCTGATGGGAAGGAAACCGTAACTCAAATAACCACTCGTTACCACTGAGGTATGCACAAGAGCATCTGAGCGCATTGAAGCAGATGGGCTACAAGAGCAGCTGACAGGAGTGCTACACCGGGTGCCACTTCTGTCAACTGGGAACAGGAAACCGAGGCTACAATTCAAACAGGCTTCCTAGAATTGGAAAACAGAAGATTGGAAAAATGGCTGAGCTAACGAGTCTCGATTTCTGCTGGAACATTTGGATGGTGGCGTCAGAATTTAGTCAGAACAACATGAAAACATGAAGGTGGTCTTGATGGTGTAATAGTGTGGGGGACCACTTAGTATCAGCTTGTTCTTGAGGATTTCTTTAAACCCCCCCCCCCCCCCCCCCCCCAGCCTACCAGCTTAATTTTGCTGATCATATATGTCTCTTTATGGCCACAGTGTACTCATCTTCCATGGTTGCTTTTGGTTTCTTGATCATGACAATGAACACTGTACTCAAATGGCCTCCACCGTCAACGGATATATACTCATTCTATACGTTGTACATTATAATGATAATATAGTTATATACCCTGAAACTGCCAGAACCTTAAAATAATACTGTCCAGCAGTACACTTGTTATAAATTGACAATAGGGCTAATCATTTTTGATTACTTATATTCAGTTGAGCTGCTCCTGTTTTAAAGCCTTTTTAAAAATACTGTGAAGAATGAGCAAAGAAATAAACTGAAGAAATGCCTTGAAATTGAATGACATCTAAGAGGTTTGAGTGTTTTAAGCCTTCAGTCCAGAATTACAGCTGCCACGACAGATGGACTTGTCATAGCATCAACTGGGGACTATGCTAGTAAAGGTGAGGTGAGGTTAATGTTTTCACAGGCACCTGCAGAAAAGGACGAAGTTGATCAGAGAGGTGAGGTGATATTATGTACAGCTGGTTGGTGGACCAAGAGTCAGATGTTCAGTGATGCTGTGTGTAGTAGATGTAGTAGTATTAGTGAGGTGGGAATTAGATTTTCTTTTAAATTGCCTTGGAGGATGCCTTCAAGGGATGTCTTCATATGATGCTGTCCGTGGTGCTGAAAATGCCGGTACCGCCACAGATGATGCTTTCTCCAATCTGAAATATTACCTACAGCTACACACACTGCTCCGATCTGTGTAATGAGCAACTGATCAATCCATTCAGCCTCGTACATTCAGTCCTCGGGCTCATTGGGCTGCTCTGTGATGTGTAGAATATCAACTAGGCATGTCAACAGAAACGACTTTAATGAGGTCTGAAAAGCCATACTGAATAGGAGGGATTACAACGATTCTGGTGACCTATTAGACTTTAATTGTGGTGATATTTTGTTTGTCTTCGGAAGTGGAGGTGCGTAGTTGGAGATGCGGTTCGGGACCTGGGAATCTATTGACCTCACCCTGTCAAGACACTGATATTTTAGCTATGAAAAGAAAAGGTCGCAGTGAAGATGTGCTGAATAAAATCTGAAGTTGGTCGTGGCAGGTAGGCAGGAAAGGTATGTGGCCTGGCAGAACGACAGGCCAGCTGGGAAATTTTAGTTCTGACCAGAGCAGAGCAGCCTGGGAAGCCAGCTGCTCTTCACCACCTGTCACCCTCGACAAAGGACCCAAAGACTACAAAGCACTGCACGCCTCTCTTTACCTCTCTGTGCCCTAACAAATGTAAGCTAATAATCCAATTACTGCCCTAAGCTGTGGATCCCGTCTTCTTGGAGCGAATACATTTTTAACTTTGCAGGACAAAATAAAAAATGGCAGAGCGTGAAATTTCCTTATACAGTACCACGGTGCGAGATAAGGAGACCACCTGCTACAGGTGCAGTGATACTCGCTGAACTGGTGTGTAACTTAATTGTAGTCTCGCAGACTACAGATTCTAATCTACAGGAAGCTGATTATTCATTGCTTTTCAGTTAAAACTCCTCTTCTGGCATTTATTAAGTTCCTAAAGCACAGATCTGATCATCTGAATAACATGCACTACCAAGTAGCTGAAAATCATGTTGTGACTTAAATTGGCCTGGTTGGATGCATCTTTTCTCAGGTGTTTTGTATTCAGTATTAAATTTTAGAGCATGGACATGTATTTTTGATAAACACATAAATATGCTGCTTTTAGCTTGGACACCTGGCAACGCTGTCACAACAGCTATCACGCTTCAGTTCATCTCGATGTTGTTTTGCAAAATTTAGAAACTTTTCATAGTTCCTTTTGCTTTAAAAAATAATAAACCAGCAACAAAAACCAGTGCCGATAGTACAGCTGTGCCTGCAGAGTTCTTTCACAGGTTCTGCATGCAGAATGCATCTCTCTGTACAGTAGACCGCTCGGTCTGTGTGAGCACAGTTTGTGTACTGCATGAAAGAGAGAACTTTTCTCTGATGGCGTGTCCATCTAAGAATGGCATTGTAAGATTGCGCACTCATCCACCCCACAGGTTAAACTACATGAAAGGACAGCGTTTACATTTTTAAATTTAATTTAATTATCCCGTAAAGATCATCACCCTAACCCTCCCCAACAACAGAAGAGACAAACCAGGAGAGAAACCATCACCATGCCATACGACTGCAAGCGTGTTTTTGTATTTTATGTTTTCCAAATTATTATGATTGAATTAGTTCGCCCTAAATCAGGGGTGTCAAACTCAAATTCACAGTGGGCCAAAATTCAAGCTGGGACAAAGTCACGGGCCAGCATTGATATTTGTTGGAAGAAATCTTCCTCCAGATGTAACAATGAACCACGTCCATGTACTTGTCTTGGTGTTTCTTTTCATACTGTCAACAGAGGAGAGGGCGTTTATGGGTCTTGTCATGATTTTTGCACCAATACACCAGCAGAGCATTCTGGGATTTGTAGTATTAGTAGTACATGCACTGTAGGCTCCAACACTGGTGGGCCAGCTCCAGTTGTCCTTTGGTATGGCCAAATATAATTACACCAGAGTTTGACACCTATGCCCTAAACCAGGGGCGTCAAACTCAATCACAGGACGGGCCAAATTTGAAGACACAGTTTAAGACGCGGGCCAAACAGGATGAAAAATAATAATTTTAATAGTAATATGAATTTGACGACCAGAATACAACAATTTTTCCCTCAACATATTAAATAGAATATACATTTATATTTTTCTTCAAAAATAAGATCAGGAAAAATGAAAATATTTCAAGCTGATGCAGGGCTGGACTGGGACAAAAAAAAAAATCGGTTCTGGCATTTTTAGCTTAGCCCCGCCCCTCATAACTGACTAGTAATTTATGTATGTGGGATCACAGAGACGTGTGACATGGTGCTGATGAAGGTTCGCAATTTTTTCAGGTAAAAACTGTGATGTGAAATTCTGTGCTTCAATCCACAAAACGCTTTGTAAACTGCGCAGCTGCAAACTCAGCTGTGGAGACCTCGTCTGATTTTCACATGCGTAATCACGCGGTCCCGTACCTGAAGCTGCACGGACGTATTCATTATGTCACACCGTCACCTTTTATCCCGGAGCCCTGCGAAGTTTTCTCCTTTACTTTTCATGAGCTTGATTTCCTCAGGTAGCACATCGCACCTGTTTGGCTCATCACCAAATTCAGAAGCTATTTTCTCCAAAACTGCCG
>VOQJ01038148.1:10724-22696 GCA_015052665.1 Apistogramma diplotaenia | reverse complement strand
GACACGTTTCAGTTGTCTCGATAGCACCCCCTGCCGTTGAGGGGGGAAATGGCTAATTCACGGTATCACGTGACTTTTGGCACAAACGAAATGTTTCACAGTCACAGAGACCCTGTTTCGTACTCGCGGAAAAACTGTTTCGTACTCGCGGAAAAGTTGTTTTGTATTCAAGGAGAGATCATTTTATGATCGACAACAGTTTGTAAAATATGTTTTTTGTGTGAAATGTCAGAGGCTATTTGTGTGGAACAGGTTTGATTTGTGTGGAACAGGTTTGATTTGTGTGGAACAGGTTTGATTTGTGTGTGACGTATTGGCAGGAAATTAACTCCATACAGATGTAACAATTTATTTTTTTTATTTGTTTAAACTTTGTTATTTGGATTTTAGTTATAATTGCAAGGTGGTGAATTTAAGTTATATTTAAGTTTCCTTTTAAGTTATACATGCATGTCAGATGTGTGATAAGGTATTAATGATGCCTGCTCCAGTCCAAAGCAAATTCATTATGGTCTTGGACAGAGATGGTACACGGCCATCAATCCTTCAACAAATTCTGTTCTGTTGGTACAACATATGGTTTCAGCTTTCTTTGCTGTCAGGCTGATATATTGGTTACACAGTTACCTGAAAAACCTTTCTCTGTGGGCCTGGAGGTGGGTCAGTCAACTAGTTTGATGTCTGAGAGAGCGGTTGCTGTCTCACTACTGCCCCCCAGTGGCAGATGACACTGCCCTCTTGGGAGAGAGATGCTGTTACTCCAGGCCTGAGAGGTGTAGCTGTGAGTTTGGTCTTTATACAACCTTCTGGGGGTTGATATGGCTCAGAGCTTTTGTCTGCTTCTTCCTTACCTAAAATATTATCTGAATGGCACAAAGTAATTGTTCTAACAGCCCCCCAGTAGATACTGGTTCATCCAGAGTAACTGCCTTACCCCTAGAAGTGGAAGAGGTCAGTCTCATATGTCTCTGTGAAAGCCATTCATCTGCTGAGGGACACATGGGCATTTCTCCAACAGTTAAACTTAAACTTAAAAGTTAAAGTTGTTTTCTCAATTTCTAGTTATTTTCTCAGAGCTTGGCTTAGCAAGTAGAAATTTTGAAATAACCCAAAATTTTGACTTATGAATGGCAAAAAAGTATTTTTTTCCAGTGGCAGAAACAAGCTTCCACAACACCTGCAGTGCTTAGATCAAGAAATTGTGGGGGTGCATCCACACCTTGGGCCAGATAAGCTGTCACAGATGGCTCCGCAGACAGTAAATCAACCAAGCCAGACTTTTAGTGGAATCAGGTACAAATATTATCCACCATCCACTTCAGCTTGGTGTGGGGCTGCGATGTCTCATACTACATGTGATCTACTGAGTGACTAAACCGCAGTTCTGACTCACTGATGTGAGTAGCAAAATTTTAAAACCGCAAATTCCAGACTTGTAATGAATGAATTGTGCCACCATGTGATCCGCCTCTGGTATGAACAGTGTCATTCCTGTAATGTGTCACAAGGGAGCGCTCTCCATCTGTTTAAGCTGGCTTTATCTTCACTACTACTCTGGCTTTGTGAAATTCGGTTTTCAGTTTTGTTTTGTTACAGCACCAGTCCACCGCGTGTGAATGAAAGATCCATGTTAGTGCTTTATGTTGAGAATATTTATGAATCGTAACAGAACTGCAGATTCACCTGATTTCGGTATAATGTAATAAATGAATAAATAATACGTTTTTGGATTCTTTCACCTCTCATCTTTAACCTTTTTCTTTATTTTAACCATACCTTTAATGTGCCTTTAATCTGACTAATAAAGAGCTGTAAAAGATGAATGCTTCTCTCTGCACATCCTCTCCAGCCAGTGTCCTCTCACTCGTTCTCTCATTCTTTTGTTCCTTATTTTCCCATTTTTATTGGCACCTACACTCTTTCCTTCTCTCCATTTCTCTCACCATCTCCTACTTTCCATTTTTTATTCCCTTCATTTTTCATTCTTTTTTTTTGCCCTCTATTGAACTGTCAATTTAGGTTAAGTTCAACTGTGGGACACTTGGTGCTCTCAGGCTGAGTGGCAGGTCTTTTGACCTGGTGATCCACATCCCATCTAGACTGAGGCAGCACAGTTTTGTCCTTAACTCTGGGAGAAACACACTGACTTTCTGGATGGCAGGAATGCCTATAGAGCGATTGTGCTGCTTAAGTTTCGAGTTTAAAGCAAGACCAGTGTTGCAGGTCTAACACTCTATTCAAAACACTGGAATGAGCATGGAGACATGCTCAATGTGTGGCTAACCGAGGGAGATTCCTACTACACTGACACTGGAGTGAAGTATTTGTTTATCAAAATTTAACATGTGCTACAGTCACCCAAATGAGGAACAAAGCCTTTGGAGATAAATGGACCAACTGAATCTGGGTTACTTATTTACAGTGCAGTCAGTGTGGGTCTGCCTCAATCCACACAAAGAAGGAAAAAGCTTCAAGTCAACTGTGTGACAAGAGGTGAACGCATTAGTATGGGAGGATGGTTTTCACAATGTTTGCGACACTCCTGAGATGCAGCTCTATAAATCTTTTCTTTGTGTAATGAGGGTTAAATAAGGTTGTGTTGTCACAGGGGATGATTCTCAAAAGGATGTGTGTATATCGAGACAGAAAATGGGCACACCAGACAAAATAATGTGATCACATTGTTTCTGGGAGACAGTGAAACAGCAGGAGGCCGCTTATCAAAGCAAACATCTTCCCAATTAAGCTTGCTGACTTGGAGGTGGGTCTAACCGGGCAATTGGGCTGAACTGATTCATACACGACAGAAGTAATCCAAGTGGCAAATTCTAGATTTTCAAGATTTTAGGGCTTGTTGTTGCCTCTTTAACACTTGGAAAGTTTATGTGGTGAAATGATCTTGTTAAATGTTTAAAAGTTGAAATTTGAGGGATTTTTGAAATGGAAGAAAAACACAAATATTAATCAATATTAATAGTCAGTTCTAATTCGCTCAGCAGAAATGTAATATCAGCAAAATTTACTTTAAGTGCCAGAAGTAAAAATCCTTTGTCATCCACATAGAGCCCTTTTATATTGGTAATTAGCATTCTGATCTAGATGGTGCTAATTTTAACTGCAACACTATTACCAGTGTACCAGAAGGTTGTCTAATTCTGTAAAATACTACCAAGTAGTACTAAATAAATAATAGTAAATCTGCCATATTAATAATGAAGTAAAAGTATAAATATAGTGACGCAGAATAATTAGTTACTGCTTACTATGCATAAAACGTGACAAAATAAACATTTTACTTAACAATGTGAAAAAACGTGACTAACAATACTGTACTTCCACCAGTCACGTCAACTGATTAGTGCGCGTGCCGGCCTCCCAGGCCACATGAGGTAAACTGGGATTGGGGCCATCTGCATGGTTATTAGCACTTGCAGGGGAACCCTCAAATGACCCAGGAGGAAACCTTCTGCGACACCGTGCACTGCTGCACATTTCTGCTTTCTGACGCTGAGAGCTGAAAGTATATAAAGACTGTGTTCGGCTGATGCCGAGAGGAAGGAGAGAGCAGCTGCAACATGCCAGTGGCTGGAGTGGGAAACCAGTCTGGAGGGACTTCATCAGCATCAGCCACAGGTACTTTACTATGTATATTTACTTAATACAGTCACATAATAGTCTGCATTTTCTAGAGGTAGTAAAAGATCAGCTATATATGTTTTTGTTTTTATTATTTTATTTCATTGGAATTACTTGCTCCCACTATTGCAGCTAAAGATTGAAGCTAAGAGTTTTGCTGTCATGTGACTGTTCAACTGTTCAAAAATTAAGTGTTCAATAGACTTTCCTTAGAAAAAGTCAGTTTGTCAGAGCAACGTAAAAAAAAAGACACTTTCAAAGATACATTATTTATGTATAGTTATTGTCTGACTTGTCTACAAAATTATAGAACTGACAGAAACATATTCATAATGCTTTTCCTCTATTACAGAAATGCAAAATGCCTTATTAAAATATTGTTTTGAACAACTGAGCTCATGCATAAGCAAAGATTTGAGGTTTTTCAGCAAATATGATGATAAAAATGTGATGACATGTGCCTCTGGTTGTATTTTGCCCTGACACAGCACTTGCTCTTTGATTCTCTCAGACTAAATGTAAGGTCCCCATCCACTCTTCTGAGCCAGCACATCATTACAGTGCCAGTCATGACCCTTGACCGTCCAGTTTAAAAAAGCTGACAATGCCAATAACTAATTTGGCACAGTTTCTGTTTACTCCACTGGGTTGAGATAGTCTTGTGCACGGGGTTACTATCCTCACTCAGTGACCCGAATGTTAGCTTTCACAATCACGTGTGTGTGTGTGTGTGTGCGCGCGTGTGTGTGTGTGCGTGTGCGCGCGCGTGCGTATTCACACAATCACACAAGGATACTTGAGTACTGTAACTTTGTGTTCCATTTGTGTCTTTTCAGAGAGGAAGCTTTCCAGCTTGAGCTCCCAGCCATGCAACGGCTACGAACATCAGTCCGGTAATGGCTTCGACCACCAAGGTCCAAACCAGGACAATAACTCCCAATATGCAGATGGATCAGAGATAAATGTGCTGCCCACTCCAATTACAAACCCCCCCATTCTTTACACTAAGGTAAGCTGCAAGTCAAGAAGCTGACAAGCAAATAAAAGATCAACTGAGCCTTTTCCTAGTTCAGATTTCTCTGTTCCTAAACTTTTGTGTAACCAAAGTATGGTTACACAATAACTATTAATAAGACACAACAGTTTTAATATTTTTTAGTGTAAATGACAGGTGGTAGGCGTCCATTTTTATGAGACTTACAGCTTATAGCTTTTGATTTGATGATTTAATTTGTTTTATCCTAATCCTAACACATATCCTGCATTACTGAGATAAATGTGAGTTTTATTATCTCCACCATATCGGTCCTGTTGATAACTGGCATAGCTGCCTTTTAATATGACATCGCCTGCCAGTGATGTAGTAATTTATCATTTTTGGTTTCCAAAATGAAACTAAAATTGGTGCTTCTACTTATAATTAGTAGTGTATAGAAATGTTTTTTAATGAGCTAAATCTAGTTGAATATAGGGAAAGTGTCTAGGCAACAAGTGAGGGAGATATCTCGCTTGAAGGAAAACATATACTCGAAGAATCTTGTTCTGTGTCTGTTTCACTCTCAGTTGTTCATCAGCAATGAGTGGCATGAGTCATGCAGTGGTCGAAAGATGCCTGTGTATAGTCCCACCTCCGGGGAGCTGCTGTGTGAAGTGGAGGAGGCTGACTCGGTGAGTATTTCGTATAGAACTAGTAGGTTAGATGTGCTCTTTTATGCGTTAGAGAGTGATAATAACTTACACTATGACTACAAATAATCCCCCACACACCACTACATTTTTTCCTAATTATATGCTGCACAGATTGCGGTGACAACCTCCTTAACTTGTACCACTCACAGGAAGACGTAGACAAGGCGGTGAGGAGTGCCAGAGCTGCTTTCCAGGTGGGATCACCGTGGCGATCCCTTGATGCCTCCGATCGAGGCATCTTACTTAACAGACTTGCCGACTTAGTGGAACGAGACCGACTCTTGCTAGCAGTGAGAAACACACAGATAAATCATGAAATAAATAATCCATAAATTATGCTTTATAAAGCATCATAACTGGTTTATTATGACGCAATGGTGCCTTTGTGCTTTGATTTTTTTTAATTTCCAGACACTAGAGGCTCTAAACTGTGGCAAGGTGTTCCTGATGGCATATTTTGTAGATCTGATGGCTACAATCAAGACTTTGAGATATTACGGCGGCTGGGCAGACAAGATTCATGGAAAAACCATCCCCGTAGGTGAGTTAAATTCATTTTTGGTTTGATTAATTGATAGATTTTAGGTTGCAGATATTTCCACTGTCAGCACAATAAGAGCCAGCATGCATTCAGTGCTATAACAAATTAACTTTTTTTTAGATGGAGAATATTTTACCTACACACGGCATGAGCCCATCGGAGTATGTGGCCAGATCATTCCTGTAAGTGGACAAAAACACTACAGGACATCAAACACTAACGTGTTACCAAGTTTTCTGTGGGTTTGTGTTTGCTGTGAGAATAAAGTGACGAGTGGTTCTGGTTGTGTCACATTCATCATCACTTGAATGCTCTTAAACAAAAATTTTGAGGTGAAACCTGAAATTTGATCTTGCATTTTGGCATTTAGTGGAACTTCCCACTGATGATGTTCGTGTGGAAGATTGCTCCTGCTCTGTGCTGTGGGAACACTGTAGTCATCAAGCCAGCCGAGCAGACCCCTCTGTCAGCTCTGCATTTGGCTGCACTCATCAAAGAGGTAGTTAGGTACAAATTTATATAGTGATATACCTGCGTTCATGTGGCTGTACATGTTGCAAAAACTAGCGTTCATTTCTCTTTTGAACTCTCTGTGTTCAGGCTGGGTTTCCTCCAGGAGTGGTGAACGTGGTACCTGGTTATGGTCAGGCAGCTGGCAGTGCCATTTCTCACCACATGGATGTAGACAAAATAGCCTTTACTGGATCTACTGCTGTTAGTAAAAATCCTTGTACAGTGTCTCTCTTCTGTTTTGGTGCATTTTATTTGTGTTTAAATGAGCTCCTTTACTGTAACTGTGCATCTCTCATTGTTGCCATTGGTTGCCAGGTTGGGAAACTCATCCAGAAGGCTGCAGGTGAAAGCAACCTGAAGAGAGTTACTCTAGAACTTGGTGGAAAAAATCCAAATATTGTCTTTGCAGACTGTGATTGTGAGTTTGACTGTTCTTTGCCTGGTTATTTTACATTTATCTTTTTGAATGTTACCACATCCAACCCTTCAGTGATTATGATTTTAGGGCCAGCATTATTTTGATGAGAGCTGAATTTATAAAAAAAAACAACAACCTTAAATCCTAAAATGCAAATACTGGTCAAGTCATTTAACCAGTGTTAAAGGACAATTGTAGGAAACTGCAGTTTTATAATCTTTTAGACTTTACCTGTGTAGTGGGTTACACATTTGCCTCACAAGTGAAAGCTTTTCTGTATATATGTCTTGCAGTAGAGTATGCGGTGGAGCAGGCCCACAGTGGTCTGTTCTTCAATCATGGCCAGTGCTGTCTGGCGGGATCCAGGGTATTTGTAGAGGAACCAATCTATGAGGAGTTTGTCCGCCGCAGTGTGGAGAAAGCCAGGTCCAAAGTCCTGGGAAACCCACTCTTACCAGGGGTGGATCAGGGACCACAGGTATACTGTCACAACCATTTATTTGACTAATCTTACACCATCTAACTGCCCACAATGATATGAGCTTTTTTTCCTGCAGATTGACCAGAAGCAGTTTGATAAGATCATGGAGCTAATAGAAAGCGGGAAGACAGAGGGTGCAACGCTGGAGTGTGGTGGCTCCCCGTGGGGTCAGCAGGGACTTTTCATCCAACCAACTGTGTTCTCAAATGTCAGAGACCATATGCGCATTGCTAAAGAAGAGGTACACCCACACCTGATGGTGCCTATGGTGTTCTGTGCCTCTATTCTACAATGACATTCATCCGGGTTTTCACGTCTTGTATTTCTTACCACATTTCCATACTGTACTTTGCAGATATTTGGCCCAGTGCAGCAGATTATGTGTTTCCATAGCATCAGTGAAGTCATCCAGAGAGCCAATGCCACACAGTACGGGTTGGCAGCAGGAGTCTTTACTAATGACATCAACAAAGCCCTTACAGTCTCCTCTGCTCTGCAAGCTGGCATGGTCTGGTATGGATCACATCCTCTGCACAGCACATGATCACAGAAGCCTCTCTGAAAGTCACATTAGACTTTGGAATAGTCCAACTAATGCAAGTGTATAACCTTTTAAGGAATTAGATGAAATTAATGCAGCTTTTATTTATAGGGTGAACTGCTACAATGCCATGAATATGCAGTGCCCATTTGGTGGATTTAAGATGTCTGGGAATGGGAGAGAACTGTGAGTATACAGTACCATTATATAATCTAAGGAAATTACCCTTTACACTTGTTGTATTAATGACCACCAAACAGCTATGTAATCATTGCTATAACACTTTACAAGAGTGCATTCCAACTTGTCAAGTAAGCTGTAATGTGTGGAGCATGTTTTACCTGCATAATCAGTGGTGCTTTCTTTTAGGGGGGAATATGCACTGCAGGAGTACACTGAGGTCAAGGCGGTCACCATCAGAATCTCACAGAAGAACTCATGATACTGTCAGACTGTTTTCCTCACTTTCAAACTGTCAGCCAGTGTCAGATCATTAGTGTTGCGCCTGCATGTTTTGTAGCCACTTTATTAATATTTATATTCTCAGACTTTCCTTATTTTCATTGTATACTGCCAGTGTTACATGACTTATCTATTTTGTTCCACAAGTGTACAGATTTGTGAGCAGTATGTTACTTGTAGTGTTTCTTGCGTGTTTTGTAGTTTAGTTTAAATGGCAATTTTCCATAAATGTAACTTTCTAATAGGTGTGGTGCAAAAATAGAAAGCTGGTTTACAAACTATGTACAGGGATTTATACATGAAATTAGTCATCTCTATGGTAACCAGTGAACCGTACACTGATTTCATTGCAGTAAACAGGAAAAAGCCCTTGAGTTATAAGTAAGCTTTTGTTAACATCTATGTTGTTGTAATCCCACTGACACAGATAAAACATAAGTGATGTATCCTTTAACAGTCTCACTGCAATAACTAGACTTTTTCCAGTGTTAGGAATAACCAATGACTCAACAGGTATGTTGAAAATACTAATTTAAATGCTTTTTAATACAATACAATAAAATCACTGTGAAAAATAGTGCAATAAAATTTGTGTTCATTTGATTTAACAAGGACAAATATTTCTTGAGTAATCATTACATTAAACAACAAAGTTCTTCCACTCACACGTTCATTATCCATTGCAGACGTGCTAACAGACACCTGTAACTGTAGTGAGCTTTTTATGCAGTCTGGTCCATGAATCATGCTTCTCATGTCCTCAGAGGTGCACCCCGACCTCTGCCTCTGCCAGGCCCGGGTTGAGGGCCCCTGGCATTTCCAGGAGGCCCACCCCGTGGCCGAGGAGCATGGGTCACTGGCCCTCTGGGGTTTGGAGCAGCCAGTGACACCTCCTTCTGTAGGTTGACCCCTTTTCCTGCTGAGCCTGGCTTTGTTTTGGTAGGCTTGCTGCCCTTCTCGATTATCACATCTACAAAGAGAGGGTAGAAAAAAAGTGTTCATGTCAGCAGAGTGCAATTTGTTCTATACTGTATAGACTTTAATTAAGCATGCATGTGAGTGTACCAGGAGGTGGCTCTTCCTCGGTGGGAGGTGGTATTAAAGATTTATTTGGCAGCAGGTCCTCTAAGTCTTTCATCGCTTGATTAGTGCTGTCCTTGTTGTTCCTGCGGTTCTTCTCCTCGTCTCGAGCCTAAAGTGACGACCAGTGAACCAGACACTCATTTGGCTGAATCTTAAACTTTTGAGGGGGGAAGGGAAATCAAGAGACATTCATACTAACCATTTGCATCTTCTTTTTAAGGTCCAGGTTTGCTTGTTGGTATCCCTTTGACACTGTGTTTAGGTAGTAGATGGCCAACCTGTTACACAGTATAAGTCTTTCACTGTGTGTAAAAGCCATTGTAGACAGCTTAGATCACAGCAGGCTTTGGACACAGTGATAGATCAAATTTTATGTTGTTCCTGTGTGTAATTATATGCACTGGTGGAAATTTTAAGAAATATTGCATTTCATCCAGGTGCAAACTTAGGTTCATTAGTTACACTTTGAAGAAACTGTTGCTAAATTTATAAGCTGCACACGTAGCTTATCTGCTGTCTGTTATCTGCTCAAATGTAATGTGATAATGTCAGAGCGGAAACAAAACACTGTCAGCGAAGTGGTTTTCTTGGCAACAAATTTGGGATCAGCAAATTAAAGGCCAATACACTGGAAAAGCAGCTAATGGATAGCTTGCTGCAACTTAAACTGCCTGCTTAGCTAAAAGTATCCACTGTAGCCACCTGCCACAGGGTAGTCCACAAAAAACAATTAAAGAACAGAAAAATTCACAACACCGAGTCAGGTGTAAGAAAAAAAAAAGGTAGGTTGTGTTTGTCTGCTGGAAAACTGAAAACCTGTTGCTTGTAAGAATAATTCTGATATGGCAAAACAACAAAATAGAGATGTTTGTACCTAAAATGCTTGAATACTACCATAAAAATATCTGTGAGCATGAGATTTCCTCATGAAGAGCTGCAATAAGAATAACAAAAAAGACAGTTTTCCACAGGACACCACAGCTCTTTTATTTGTGGATTAAATTGTTCACCCATAGAGGATTAAAGTGTTGGTTTACATCCCTTCACCACCACCACCAGGTGTAGTACTCCCCTATCAGGACAGCCACACCACAAAAATCAGGAACAGCTAATAACTTGATAACTTGAAGGCTCTGATCCAGCCTCAAAATTCCCCACATCCCAATGCTCACTGGGTGACCATCTGACAAGCACATTCCACAGAGGCAACATCCACAACCATGACCACCCTCCAATCACACTCCACATTTCACTATTTTGGTCCAACAAAGACTGACTTTGGTGCCACTGTGTGGTAGCATGAAAAAAAGACAGTGTAAGGAAACTGTCACAACATTACCAGAACTCACTGAGATGGAGTTAATTCATTAGTATGTAGCAAAAAGATTTATGTAAGAAACTTTAAATATATTAGCGGTGATCAAAAGCATTTTTATAATGCACACTTTAAAAAGCATACCTTTATTTCACAGAAATAATGTTTAACTTAATATTTAAATTATACTTACACCATGAGGAGGACAGCAGGCATGATGAGTCCAGGATTGGTGGCGTATGTAAAAATGTTCCCTATGAAGGCTGGCAAATCCTGCTCTATGGTCTCCATAACCACATCATACATCCTGTCCTGACCACTGAGGGAAAACGTGCTTATTGTTACTAATCCTTGGATTCAAAGAAAGCAAACAAAAACACACACACACACACACACATTTATGCATAAATATGCTTGAGTGACCTGGCAAGGCACAGCAGATGGAAATGTTTTATTATTTTCATTCTTTAAGCCAACTATAGCTATTTTAATTTTCATCTATATCTGTATCTATATAAGCTTGATTTAAAAAAAAAAAAGATTATCAGCTGACTAGAAAACTTCATCATATTACTTGACATTTCATTCACCATCTCAGTTCTCATTTTTACCGACCTGAATGGCCCACAGTCAAAGGAGGGGGGCAGGGTCATTATCGTGTAAACAACAGGAAGCAGGCTAAGGAAGAGCACAAGGAGCAGCAGGCCCATGTAGAAGTTGTTGGACCGTGATGCCTTGAAAACTCGCTGATGAGGAACATTACAGGCCATCACCGCCCAGCACTGGTAGTACATAGAGGTCAGGAGACGCAGCACATTCAGACCCACCAGACCTGGAGCATAAAATGCCCCCATCCTGAGGAAAAGAGCAGATTTGGCAACATTTCAATTTCAAACTAATCAGTCGCTGAGTTTTCTAATTAGTGCTCTTAGAGATTTTGTGACTGTTCCGTTAATGATAGGCACATCGAAGACAAAAGAGAAACATGAGCTGTCTTTCAGCAGACGGAAGCTTATTACTGAGCCTTTCATCTCATTAGAGAAAGCTTGCTAAAGCAGAAGGAGTCAGAAAATAAACGTAACCATGGAGTCATTCACCATATCATTCCTTGATTGAAGATGAGTCCTAGCACATTCCCACTGATGTCAAACTCTGCATATGATGGCTGGAATGAACACAACAACATGATTAGCATGCTCTCGTCAATTAATTAGACAGCATTGCAATACACTTTGCATTTATTGCTGTGTGTGTGTGTGTGTGTGTGTGTGTGTGTGTGTCTGCGTGCGCGTG
>VOQJ01038148.1:0-10704 GCA_015052665.1 Apistogramma diplotaenia | reverse complement strand
GTGCGGTTATCGTGTGCCTGGATGTGTAGTGATGTATTTGTGGGCGGAGTGTGTTATATTCTTTGTGTGGTTTCTATGTGTGTGTGTGTGTGTGTGTGTGTGTGTGTGTGTGTGTCTGTAATTAAGTGCTCATTGCAGTTTCCTGTTTCACTCAATGTTTGGGATCACCTGTCTTGCCAGATGTCATTGCATAGTATCAGGTTGACTTAGATGCAGCATGAAGTGTGCTGTTGAACTCCGTGAATGAAAGTGGACAATCTGCACCATACGATGACATAACCACTAAGTAAACTGACACAGTGACTTCAAATTCCCATGCAGTGGCCTGACTCCAGATATACATGGTGCAAATGTCCAACTTACATACAGTTAGGTCCATAAGTATTTGGACAACTATATGTTTTTTGTCAGTTTTGCCCCCCTGAAATCAAACAATCAAGATGTGACTGAAGTGCAGACCTTCAGCTTTAATTATTATTATTAATAATCCCTGTCTCTCTTCCACAGCATGTCTTTTGCCCTGTCTCTCTCTCCTCAGCCCCAACCAGTCACAGCAGATGACTGCCCCTCCCCGAGCCTGGTTCTGCTGCAGGTTTCTTCCTGTTAAAAGGAAGGTCTTTACCTTATAATAAAAAGCGCCTTGAGGCGACTATTTGTTGTGATTTGGCGCTGTATAAATAAAATTGAATTGAATAGAATTTTTTTTTTAAAGTATCGTGTTAACTGTTTACGAATTGTAGCCATTTTTATGCAAGTCGCCCATTTTCAAGGGCTTAAATGTAACATACACGATAGACATGGGGCACCGTGACCCACTGGCACACAATACAATACTCACAAATCCAGCCTCCAGGTCCCAGCACCAGCAGTAGTTGAGGAAGCGGACGAGGAGAGCCCGCGCAAAGTCACCGATCAATATAGTCAAATAGGACACTTCCACATCTGACACGATAAGCTTCACAAATTCCTGCATGGCAAAATAAACAAAAGAGAGACCTATGATGTTATCTGTGCCCCCCCACCCCCCCAAAAAACATTTTAATTCAACCTGTAAAAAAGTTGCTTTGACATACTGGAGGAGATCCAACACACAGAAACCCAGCCGCTGAAACCCAGAGGTGCACATGTAGATGATCTTGAAGGGAAAATCTAAACTTGGTACGTTTTTGATTTTTCAGTATCAGAACTTTATGATCACACCTCATACAGTCTACGCACGCTTCCAAAACTGTCCAATGTTGCACACATCATAGTGCGAGCACAGATGAAAAGGCACAATTGGTCATTTATTTTCTTTCTGCCCGTTGTAGTACTGCATTATTCTAATGCAATACTCTGTTGGCTCCAGCACTGTTGGATAAAGATATAAGAAGCCTCTACTAACTATTCCCACTGCAGTCTCCCAACAGGGTCCTCTGACAACATCTGCTGGGTGCATGATTGGTTGAGGCACATCTGTAGTGTTGAAGTGGGAGCTGTAGTTGGCATAGTACTCTTTCAATGCCCATTCGGTAGCATTCTTCAGTGACGTCTCTGTTTCCAACTGAAAAACATTGAATATATACAAAAAAAATGTCAATGTGTTAGTTTTTATGTAGTAGGCAGGGTTTAAAGGAGTCATTGGTAACTGGGAATGTCTGTTCACTTTCTGGTTCAGACTTGAATTAAAAGTTTATTACCAATGAAACTACAGCCAGTTGGTGAGATATACTATACTAAGTGGGGCTTAAAGGGGGATTTTGTTGCCTTCTAATAGCTAACTACCTGTAAACCCCCTGTTTTCTAGCTCTGTTGCCTTCTGTGAGTGTAAAAGAAAAAACTTGAACTTTACACCCAAAATTAAATACACAAAAATATATACAACTGGAGCACACAAGCTCAGCAACAGTAACAAAGACATATGCACATTAGCCATACCTTGCCATTTACTTCATCAAAGAGAGCAAAGAGGAAGGTGTAAAGGTTTCCCAGGAAGAGGGCAAAAATTCGTCCCAGTTGCCACTTAAGGGCAATACGGGGGTGATAATCTTCCAGCTCTCCGATGGTTTCAAACAGTGGCGGGCACACTAGTCCCAGCAGAGACATCACAATCTCCACCTGACACAATGGATGACAGAGGAATGACTCATTTACTACCACATCACTCCTCGTGTCTGAAGCCTCATTCGGTAAAGAAAGACGGTGTGCACAGGGTAGACCTGCCTCGTTCTTTTCAAACCACGAGAGATCCGCTGGATCCAGCTTCGCAAAATCCTGAGAACGTTTCACCACAAAGTAGATGAGATACCCACTGCCACCCAGACAGCACAAGATCATGAGGTTTGCCAGAATCCTGAGGAAACGTCGGAGATGGATGTTCTCATCTTTCTGGTTCTCCTGTTCATCTACAATAGATTCCTGCAGTACAGAAATTACAGAAGCAAATGGAAAATCAACAAGCACTTAGTATGTCTTCAAGTTTCACTCTGTACCATTTGACATTGTTTTCAAAAGTTTAAATCTCACCACAAATGGCGCAAGGAACGTTTTTTCACTTTCCAGTTAGGAAGTGGGTTATGTTGATTAGCCAATACAATATAATATAGTATCTTAAAGTGAGGCTCCAGTTTCAGCTGGATTATATTTTCTGTTCTGCTGACTAAACTATAATTAACTATGAAATGTATAAAAACATTGCACCCTGGTTGTGTGGATAGTGATGGATTAAAGGCAAATACACATCTGCTAACCTTAAAGCTGGTGGTTATGGAGGCGTACTTATTATCTGCAGTTTCTGGGTTTCCTATGAGGTAGTCCCAGCTGGTGAACATCTTCCAGCTGAAGGTGAACTCTCCCTCATCTGCCCCATCCCCTCCTTCATTTGCGTTACGAGCCATCCTGAAGAGATAAACAGAAAGAAATGATGAAAAAACCCTCAGTTAATATCGTCTTCTACATGATGTGAATCTAAATGCCCGCATTTGCATCTTGCCTACGTTCTAATGACAACCATTAGGCTGTATCCAAATATTCCAACACCAGTGAGCAGGTATGACAGAGGGAGTCTGAACTTCAGTACGCCAATGGTTCGGTCGCTGTTGTAGTAGCCATAGAACAAAAAAGAATACTTGCAGTATCCCTGTTGATGAGATATAGAAAGAAACAGGCACGTATATGTACACAACTGCATAAGTTGTTGCACAAGGTAAGTTTCTCACCTTCTTAATCTAGTCTATGATAAAGCCTAAATAAAATGATAATATCTCAAAGCCTTGATTAAAACAGCCTACAGCCATGTGAGCATCACTGAGGCTGCGGTTACCAAGTGTTTGATTTGGTATCAATGCTAATATCTAAATTGCTAACATGCTAATAATGGAAAAAAAAGTAAAACATAGTGAATTTCTATGAATTTTTTTTCATGTGTTTTCAAGACATACACTCACCAGCCATGTCATTAGGTACACCTGTTCAACCTCTCTCACATGGCAGAAACTCAGTGCTTTAATACATATAAACATGCTCAAGGTGAGCTGCTGAGTCCAAATCGAGCATCAGGATTAAAGTGACTTTGAATGTTTTGCAATGTTGTTGGTGCCAGGCGGTAATCTCCTGCTGTTTAACCACACAACCACATCTAGAGTTTGCAGAGAATGATCTGCCTCGCTGATGTCAAGGATCAGAGGAGAATGGCCAGGCTGCTTCAAGCTGATAAGGAAGGAAGCCAAGGGCAACTCAAATAACCACTCTCTGCAAACAAGGCATAAAGCATCTTTGAGCACACAGCAGGTTGAACTTTGATGCAGAAGACCACACTGGCTGCCACACCTGTTAGCTAGAAACAGGAAACTGGGACGACCGTTCGCACAGGCTCACTAGAAGATTGGAAAATGTTTTCTGATCTGATGAGTCTTGGTTTCTGATGCCACATTCCGATGGTAGGATCAGAATTTGGCATAAACAACATGAAAGCATTTTTCTGTCTTGCCTTGTAGCAGTGATTCAGGCTGGTGGTGGTGATGATGTAATGTTGTAGGGGTATATGTTCCAGTCACACTTTGGGCTCATTTAAACCAACTGAGCATTGTTTAAACACCACAGCCTACCTGAGTATTGTTCCTGATGATGCCCATCTCTTTATGACCCCAGTGTGCCCATCTTATGATGGATGCCTCCAGCAAGATAACACACCGTGTCACAAAGTTCAAACCATCTCAAACTGGTCCCTTGAACATAATAAGTTCACTGTACTCAAATGACATCAACAGTCACCAGATCTCAATCCATTAGAGCATCTTTGTGATGTGTTGGAATGGGAGATTAGCACTGTGGACGAGCAGCTGACAGTTCAGCAGCAACAGTGCAACAGTGTGATGCTATCATGTGGACCAAAATCTCTGAGGGATGTTTCCAGCACCTGGGTGAATCTGAGCCAGGAAGAATTAAGTTAAGAGTTCTGAAGGCAAAAGGAGGTCCAACCAAGTTCTAACAGGTGCTGCTGAATGAAGTGGCCACAAAGTGTATGTCCCATACTTTATGTATTCATGAAAGTGGCCTCTTTTCCATTTTTCCTATGGAATGCAAATATAGTGCTGTGTAAGTTATAAGAGATTTACTATATATATTGCACTACAGTTCAAGCCAAATTAAATAGAAGAAATTACTTCTTTCAGAATAAGAGTCAAGCCTGATTTGTGCATTTTGATATCAGTCAGCTTATTTGTACTTACTGTTTTATTAATGGAGGAATGCCATAAGGGTTACAGAAATGTTGACCTGGTGAAGAGCTAATGCAATTCATGGAAATCCATCGAGTTTTGGAGACATTTAGAAAAATATACATATCTGCCTATACCCATAAAAAGGGATAAATGAAGCTAAGATCCTTACACCAAACTCAAAGAGCACTGAGAAGTCCATGGCTGTGTCCTGTTCATCTCTTGGCACAGTTTTCCGGGGAATGGAGCCATAGGGAAGACCCATTAGAGCCTAAATACAGAGAAGAGACACAGAGGTGAGAAGGGAGAGAGCTCAGCAACTGCAACATTTTGCTAGCATGTATTATGACAAGTCAATACCTCCGGCAGCACCACCAGACCAAACATGAACCCAAACAGGATCAGATTAAGACCATACATCCACCTCAGAAAAATAAAGTAAGATGCCACAGATGATCCAAAATGACCTATAACAAGGAAACCGACATTTAGAACTGTGTGGACAGCTTATTTTAAAATGTAAGCTAAGTGAAAATTTGTCATCATGGCACCAACTTTCCACTTCCTTTATCTTCCTCTCCCAAGGTATGCATGCTGTTTTGAAGTTCTCAAAGTCACGCTTAAACTTGATTAGTTTCTGGGGGAGAGTGCAGAGAAGCAAACTTGAACAATAATATTCGCGTTATACTGTAAATCAGCACATTCTGCTCAGTGAGCACATTACCTTTGTCATCATGACTTTGAATGCATAAAGTTTCCTGCCTTTTCCTTTCCCAAGAGCACCTTCAAATCTTTCAACAAACTCCTGGGCCTCCCTGTTTCAGACACAGCACAAATGCACAGCAGTGAAATACCATCCGATCCCACGTCCAGCTGAAAGCTGTGACCTATGTAGCCAATGAATAATTTAGTTAGTGTGAACAGGATGGACAAACAAGTGTTTGGGGTGATTTACTGATTGATGATACAATGCATATGTTAAGAGCACTGGCAGGAAGTTGTGGTAAGCAAGAGGTTAGTTCGCCACAACGACATGCATTAAACAGTGTCAAGCTCATGAAAAAGTTAAGGCGACTCTGCTCTCATGTTCCCTTAAAAGAAGCTTGCCTACACGGATCTGTACATAAAGAAACATACACACTGACCTCACAAATACACTCAAGTCTTTGCACTGGCTAAGAAGAACATATGTAACAGGCTGAGCTACAGCCAGTTTTGTGTTGTACTGAGATTTTATAGGACCATATCGTCATGTATGGAAATGTGTCAAAGGGGAGAATTTCCACAGATGAATAAAAGCCTAGATCTAAAACATTTCATAGGTAGCAAGACTCAGAACAAGAAATATTCTTTGCCTTACCTATAAAACATTTTTTGTGTTTATTCAAAGTAGTTTTGGCTGCTTTACAGCACTGATGAGTGGAATTTATCAACCAGCTAAAGTAGCTGTGAGCAAGATTTAATGATAAATGACTTCACGTGGTATTAAAGGAAAATGTGCATGAGCCAAACTAGAGTAACAAGTATTTATTTTAATGCACTAATAATAAACTGCATCAGCAATAAGCAGGCAGAGCAAACCAGTTCTAATTGGCCAGAGAGTTTATTTTTCATTTTTACTTGAGCAGCACGAGTCTCTTCTTCATCCGCCAAGGTTTGTTCCTTAACGTAGCGATCAGTTTCTTCTTCTCCTCCACTTGTTCTTTCAGGGCTGCGATCTCTCCCTCTGACAGTGACTCGTCATCACATTCTGAGGAAGACGACGACAGAGAAGAGCTGCCGAAAGGAAGCAGCGGTCACTCGCAGTGATTTTGGGAAGGTCCTACATGAGCTAAATTCAACATCAGGCAGCATCACTGCATCAACCATCACTGTTGGCAGATGCAAAGTTTTTACATGCCAGATGCTAATGCAGCCGCTAATACAACTGAGCTCTTAAAGCTACAGAGACATTTTACTTTTTGTTTCTCTGTGGGGTTTGTTTGTTTGTTTTATTTGAAAACACCAGCTTTCTTATGTTATGCCCTTATGTATTTATGGCCTTTTTAAAAAACCTTCCTGGTGCTCTCAATCAGTAGCTTCAAAGCTAACTGAACACAGCACAGTGTTCATTTTATAAATTATGTGCTTTAAAGTCAAACAGATGATGAATCAGGGTATCCTTAGGGTGTGGCTACTTTGTGATTGACAAGTCACTGCTTAATGAGTGCACTGTGATCAGTTTCTGCGTCAAATCAAATGGTGTATACATATATCTATCTGGATTTGTGGGATAATTTACCATCATGGGTGAATCCAAAATTGTTTATATTTTTCCACACATCAAAAATTGTTTTTATACCAACCAAAATAGTTTGAAACTTGAATGCATCACATCTTCAGAATAAGTAAATAAGCCTCTCTCATCAAACAAGTTTATCAAATTAACCTAGTGGGATCCATTGTTAAAACTTCAAAGGGGGCTTTTTAAAACTTTTTTTTTTTCAAGTTCTACACAAATTCAGCAGAAAAAATTAGTTGTTGTGAGTGTCTAAACTTCCAAGTTTTAAAAGTGGTTTGCCCAGCTGTGAACAGTGGGTGAGCACATGATGCTATATCATCCACAACAATAGCCAAAAATCTGAGGGGTTATAACTCATATCTTTCCATCATCACTGAATCATGCATTCCCGTACAAAAGTCTTGACCAACCCCTCATTTCTTTATATTTTGCTAAAATGGAAAAGGGAATTGAGAAATAAGTGCAGAGGTTTATTGAAATGTGCAGTATAGAAAAATCTGAGTTTGTACAATTCTAACAAGCTTGAAAGTCAGAGTTTGGTATGTTGACCTTTATTTTTTTTAACACAGTCTGAAGTCAGTGAGGCAGCTTTCTTGTCATTTCTTTAAGTAGTCCTCAGGAATTGTTCTCCAGACTTCTTGAAGGACAGTCAAAGCTCCTCTTTGGATGTTGGCTGCCTTTTGCTCCGTTTTCTGTTAAGATGATCCTACACTGCTTCAGTGATGTTGAGATCCAGGCTCTGGGGAGACCAATCCATGAGTGATAGTGTTCGACTGCGTGTGTTTCTAACCATGTATGCTCTTACTTCATAGTGTGAAGTAAGAGTGTGTTTAGGTTCATTGTCATGCTGAAAAATGAAGCTGCTGCCAATCAGATGGTATTGCATGGTGGATCTATATCTGATGGTTATTCTGTCCTCTACAGCTGCTGTTTGATTACTGACATAAATTGAAGATGTTTTTCCTGATTAAAAACAAACAAGTCAGTATCAGTAAGTTTCTATTGAAGGACATTCCAGAACGTGTTCATAAATCTATCAGTTTTGGCAAGATCTCCAGCACCTCGGGCTGAAATGCAGCCCCAAACCACGACAGAGGGTCCACCATGTTTTACAGGTGGCTGTAGACACTCACTGTTGTACCCCTCCCCTGATCTCCTCCAGACCTATTGACCACAAATTTGAGTCAAATTTTTCAGATTTGGATTTATTACTCCATAAGACCTGCTGGTGATTGCTTTCAGTCCAGTTCTTGTGTAATGTGGCATACCTCAGCCAGCCTGTTTCCCTTCCTTAAAAATGGCTTCTCGACAGCCACCCTTCCACTGAGACCACTCCCGATGAAGCTTCGCTGAACAGTAGATGGATGAACTGAACCGAAGGGCAAGATGCATCTCGTAGGTCTTTGCTGTATTTTTCCATTTTCTTAAGGATGTGACTGTTAGGTACTCTTCTGCTGTTCATTTTCATGTTCAGTTTCCTCAGATTTTTAAGGACCCACTGCACACTATGAAGTGTGAAAATTTGTGAAAAGCAGCCAAGGTCCAAAGAAAAAAGAAGACTTTCAGAAAACCAAGACACCTATCGCTCAAGACCACTTTAATTTTCAAATCTTAAAATTCCACGAAGTCTGGCTCCTTGGAAGTAAAATATAAAGAAATGAGGGGTGGCTCAAGACTTTTGCACATTACTCTATTTCTTTTGTAAAATATAGGTGGACACAGCCTTTCCCAACATTTCAGTGATTTGCATTTTCACACAAAAAAATCCAGCTAGAAAATCCAGAAAATTATTTTGTTTAATCCTACGTTACATTTCCCTGCATTAATTAAGTATTCTGTATTGTCATGAGACATAAAATTTCTATTCTGACATTTCATTAGTCTCCACAAACCTACGTTTATGGGTGTGTGGAGCATGCAGGTATATTAAATACAGCTCTCAGAGAATACTGCACCTGCTCTGCTTCCCATTCTTCTTTTTCTTGTCCTTCTCAGAGCCTTTATTTGCCCCATCTTTCTCCTTATCATTTCCCTTCTTCTGCTTATTCTGGTCCTCTTTCTCCTGTTTGGACACGGCCCTTGCTTTTTTCTTCCTTTTACCTCGGTCTTCTTCGCTCTCCTCATCGCTCTCCTCATTTGCAGCATTCCTCCTGGGAGCTCTGGATCCTTTATGTTTGACACTTCGCTTGTCTTCCTCGTCATCTTGGTCACTGTCTTGGGGCTTAGTCTTCTTCTTTCGTCCTCTTTTCCTCCTTGCCTCGTCTTCATCCTCTTCACTGTCCTCGTCATCACTGACCTGTTTGGCTTTACGTTGTGGTTTGGCTCTTCGGGTTTTACTTCTCCTTCTGGCCTCATCTGAGACACATATACATATATATTGCAATTACAGCCAGCAAGGATTTATATAATTTTGCTGATCACATCATCCCTTTGTAGAAAATGTACAAGTACAAACATATTTACTTCACTTATTTTAGAAAAACCAAGCAAAATAATGTCCCACATGACTTACCTTCACTGTCACTGTCTAACACAGCATCCACTTCCATCCCAACTGAACAGATGCATAAATACAACCATTTAGATTAAATACTTAAATAAATATAACAATTAATCGGTTGCATTGAAAAAAATATCTTCTCACCATCTTCAACCTTAGTTATAGTGTCGTTTTTCCTTTTTGGAGGCATCCTTTGGAGCTTTCAGTTATTTATATACTCAAGTCCTCCTCTGCTCACTTCAGACTCTGCCTCACCTTCATCCATGAGTCACTCAGGACACTGACACAGTACACTGTGAAGGAGCAGTGACAGAAAGCCAGTATAGATAACCACATAACCACACACACTAGTGTGTGTGCCTCTGTTTGGGCTGCTCAAAGCCTGGGCTCCTTGACAACAGCTAAAAGACACACTGCCCTTAGATGATAATCAGGAGCCACGGAGAGTCTGTAAGACGGTGGACCTGTCAATCAAAATGTTAACTGATATACTGAAGAGAAATAAGAACATATACTACTGGCCAGAAGCATGTGTAACTGTACAAGGAAAATGCTTTTTTGATTTAACTTATATTTTATCAAGGGATTTTTTTTCTTTGCAGTTACAGCATTGGGGCATAATGTTTATTTTTACAATTTTCTATTTCACCATCTTCTTGCTTCTTGAAAACAAACCCTTTTTTTTTTTACACTTTTCGTTGAACTGTTCCTCTTGCAGCCTTAGTTTATACATGAGTCTTTCATTTCTGAATATTTCCTCCATTGTGCACATCCACTACTCCATGGATGGACGTTCACTTTGTACCATAATCCTCTTATGGTTTTTTATTTGCTGCCAGCATTTGACAAGGTTTTGGTCTTAAGGAAACAGCTTTGACACAAAAAACTGATGATTTCTACAAGTCATTTGTATTACAAGTATTTTTTGGATGGATGGATGGATGGATGGATGGATGGATGGATGGATGGATGGATGGATGGATGGATAGATAGATAGATAGATAGATATTATAATGATCTTGTACTGACATGGTGGCGCTGTTCTATCGCTCTCCTTTTGGTGCTTTTGTTTTGGAGAAATCCAAGGATCCATATTTGATGAGCTTATTTCTCTGAAGCTCTGAGAGGCTCCCTGATTACACACATTCTTTGGGGTGGCTGCATCTCAGGAGGCAGAGCAGGTCACCCACCAATCGGAAGGTTGGCGGTTCGATTCCGGGCTGCCT
>VOQJ01038145.1:0-14251 GCA_015052665.1 Apistogramma diplotaenia | reverse complement strand
GGGGGGTGTTGAGAGGGTTTGTTCAAGTAGTGGTATATAGAGTAAAAAAACACACACAAACAAATATAAAAATAATATATATATATATATATATATATATATATATATATATATATATAAATTCAGCTTATTTAATGTGTTAGTTTATTTTTAATGTGAAAAATGTGAAAAAAATTTGAGTGAAAATGTGGCTCAGAGAGAAAGTTGTACGGTCATTTTCATGTCTCTCCCATAAAAGCTGAGTTTGCGTTCATGCTGCATGTGTTTCTGTGTTTGTGTGTTCAGGGCAGAACATGTAAGCCAGCTCTGGGTCACAGTTTTGCAGCAGGAACAATAGATGGAGGAGGAGACTTGAACTTCACTCAAGGTGATGCAACAGTCACTTCATTTACATTGAGCTGTCATGCTCTGAGTCGGCTCTGACTGAGAGAAACTTGTGTCTATATCTTTGTGTGTGAAGGCGCTGTGGAAGGAGACCCATTCTGGGATGGGATCAGAGATGCTTTGCTTGGCAAGCCGTCCAATCAGACGACGGAATGTCATCATCCCAAACCGATCCTGTTCAGCACCGGGGAGGTGAGGCCAAGCAGGGATTAAAATGAGTTCACACGTACAAACTTTCTAAATTAAATGTAGTCTGATCACTGAACAGGAATCTAACATTTAGCTTATCACAGTGCCACAGACAATGATTTTTTTTTGTCTGCATGAACACTTTGAAACACTCAGTGTATGACCACAATCTGACACTATACAATCCAAAGCTGGTCATGGTGCTTCATCAAACCCCTCACAGCCTTCATTTGAAGTTTCAGGAAAGAAGGGTTCCTTGTAAGTCAGTGCTGTGAGGTTCAGCTACCTCAAAACCTCAAGAAAACGATATATAGCTATTATATTGGGCTTAAATTAAATTAAAGAGGATAGGACGCAAAACATATCTCATTGAAGCAGAAAAAACCTGAAATGTAGTAATTGTTGAGAATAAATTAAATAAAATGAGAAAAAGAGACTACCATCGTGTGCTTGTGTGTGCAGATGAACTGGCCTCTGCCCTGGCATCCTCAGATTGTGGACGTTCAGATGATCACCCTCGGATCCCTGGCTGTCGTAGCTGTTCCTGGAGAAATGACGTAACAGCATTTTACCTGTTAATACAGCCAGTAACAACACAGCTGCTTACAAACACTGATGATGCTCTGCTTGCCTGTGTGTGTCTTTAACAGCACCATGTCGGGGAGGAGATTACGAGAAACGGTCAAAAAGGTGAAAAAAACGAAGAGAAACATCAACAGTTAATGTAAAAATATTAGCGTTAGTATAATTAGTGAATGTTCACATCATTGCATTCTTATTGTGTGTCAGGAGCTGGAGTCAGAGGGAACACTGAAGAACATGGAGGTGGTGATTGCGGGCCTCAGTAACACGTACACTCATTACATCACCACCTTTGAAGAATACCAGGTACACAATAGCTGAGACTCATGCAGTGTTTAGAACCATCTGCTAAGCTGGCAAAATAAAAATTAATGCGTAAACAAATTAAACTGGACATGCATTTTCTATACTATACTATCTAATAAAGTAGTGCAAAAAATAAATATTAAAAAAAAGAAATTAGACATTTAGCCTAATCTCATTACCTCTTTTTCAGGTGCAGCGGTATGAAGGCGCTTCCACCATATATGGTCCGCACACGCTCAGTGCCTATCTGCAAAAGTTCCGAGGCCTGGCCAGAGCCATCGCTCAGGTGTGAATGGGTGGATTACATTTTTCAATAGCATACGAATGACCACAATCCACCTGAAACATGGGGTCACGTTGTTCCTCCCTTGATGCTCATAGCATTTTAAAGAAAAGTAGTTTAACAAGAACACAGAGTAAAGTTTTCAAAGAGCTCAATTCCAGTTTCAGGCTCTGATACCAGCAGTGTGATTGTAAATGATGGTGATTCTGTGTAGGAACTGGATTCTTCAATCACTGCACCTTTGTTGGTGATACTGAACATGTTTTTCTGCTTTCAGGACAGAGTATCTGAGCTACCAGCTGGCCCTGAGCCTCCTTTCTTCACAGAGAAACTTTTTAATTTTGTGCCTGCAGCGCTCTTTGACAAAAAACCAGTGAACACCAGCTTTGGAGATGTCCTGCAACAGGTTTACCCTGTTTATAGACAGGTAGGAAACACACCTTCAAACTCCTATAGTGTTGTAGCTATAGTGTTCCCCAGGACTCAGTTTGTTAGACCCAGTTTGTTTCAGGCTTAAGCTGGCTTTGTCATTGTTAGACTGACATTAGTATGTTTGCTTTCCATATTAATTTTGTTGTTAGGGAATTTGTTATTCAGTACAAGTGACATTTACATCTGCGAGCTGTTCACTGCTGTTTAGTGAGAAGTTTTATTTGACAACAACATTAATGGAGTCTATGCCTCCAGCTCCAACCTGAAAATGATGGAGCTGGAGGCTGTCGAGGTAATTTTGATCACAGAAAGCAAAGGTCTGTGCTAGCTACACATGACCTCCTGCTAATGTTACCGTCATGTTTTCAGCACCATATTAATTTGCTAGCCTTGGAGCTCAACAAACCAGAGTATCTTACTATCAGAGTCCACCGATATGCTGATGACACCTATTTTTATGTGAACAAATTTAATCTCAAATGTTCAATGCGGTTTTTAGGGTGATGTTGTGACTGTCACGTTCGTAGCAGGGAACCCAAGACACTCCGGAGATATTGTAAGAAATTTTTTTCCTGCATCCACATGTATTCTGTTATTGCAGTTGGTTTTGTGCAGTTTGCTGAACCTTCCATCTCGTTTGTTTCAGAGGGATAAAACTTTTGTTGCTGTAGAAATTTTGGACAACAGAACAGAAACCTGGAAAGTTGTTCACACTGATGCATCATGGGAGACCAGGTGGGTTACTGTGTACTGGTGCATCCCAAAACATTGGAATACAGTTAACACTAAATACATTTAAAAAAATGTTTATTCTCATTTAATTTAAAAATTGAACTTTTATATATTTGTATTTTTGCGGGGGTGAGAACAAAATGAAAATATTTAAAACCTTTTTGTTGTTTTAATTTTGATGATTATGGATCATGAAAATCAATATTTCTTAAGCTCCATCAAAAATGGAATTACATACAGAAATGTCTGTATGTAATTTCATTTATACAAATTTTGAGCTAGTTTACAGCAGATTACTGCATCAGGGTGATGTGGCATGGGGGCAATCACCTTATGCTGCAGCTGAAGAGCTACTGAAATGCAGGGTACTTTAGTAATAATATTTTTATGAAACATCTCACTTGACTTTAAACACCTTGGATTTGTGCCTCTCCACTCTACCTCCAGTCTCAAAGAAAAGAATTTCCAAATCTGAAAAAATATTTCCCACTGAGCAAGATCCCAGTTCTTTTTCTCCTTAGTCCAGGGGTGGTTTAATGTCAGGTCTTTGACAGCTTTCCTGAAGATTTGTGTGAAGGTTCATGATGCTCTGACACCAGCCTCAGTCTGCTCTTTGTGAAGCTCTCAAAATTCTTGAATCGGCTTTTCTTGGCAATTTTTTTGAGGCTGTAGTCATGGTTGAATGTACTCAACTAAACTTAATACATGGTGTTTTTAATGTTGGAGTCATTTATTCAAACTCAAACCCAAACCTATAGCAACGTGTGACCTTAAAGTCATGTTCCAGATGTTCCTCTGCCAAGACAAACTTTGTAACTACAGCTGCCTTTGAGGAATTAAAATGATTTGTCTTCCTTCAGGTTTCACTGGCTGAAAGGATCAAACTGGCAGAGTAACGCCACAGTCGAGTGGCAGATTCCCCCGACAGCCTCCACGGGCTACTACAGGATCAAACACTTTGGTCATTACAAAGAGCTGAAAGGCCTGAGACCTGTCATAACGACATATGAAGGCTCGTCGGACGTCTTCAGAGTCACTGCCAGTTTCTACTATGAGCGAAGCCACCAACCGGTTTAAGACTACAAGGACCTCCAGGATTTCTGATTCCATCAAGGGTTAGAAACTGTTAAACTGCATGGCAGATTTAAAAGGGCGGCATGTGTGTAAAAAGACTAACAATATGTTGAAGGAAAATAAACTATTTAAAATATTCTATGTGAGAGTTTGGTATCACTTTGTAAGAGATAAAGAGAAATCACCACAAACATTTTAACCAGATAAAACTGACAATGCTGTTAGTATCAAAAATATTTATTAAATATTTGTTTGTATAGACATTTTCAGGCAAACCAGAATTGCACAACACAGGGACAGAATTCATCATCATAGTCTGTGTATAATAATAATGAATAAGGTCAAAACATCGACGTGCACTCAGCATTCAGAACAGAAAACCAGCAGAAGGTTTAACCTCAACAGGACGTTAAGCTTCAGGATTTTGTTTCATAATAAAACACCAACACGATTCACCATTAAAGTCAGGAAAACACAGAACATCTCACATCTTTGAATAAATTGGAGAAGTTTTTAGAAGACAACAGGGCGGCATAGGAAAGTCGTGGCAGGCTGGAATTCTGTTCGTTATACCGACCGTAAATCCTAGAAATGCTGAGAGATTTTAACATGCGAACCATCACGAAGCTTTTTGCTCAGGTTGTTCGGATGGTTTCCACAGCACGAACACAGGCAGGTTGGGTTTCTTATTCTACTGTTTTCTTCTGACATTAAAGACTCTACAAATTAGTGGAAAGAGCACTTCAGTTTTCAGCTACTTGCCCTGCAGGTTCTCAAAGCCCTTTTCTACAGCTCACACATTCACAGGAGCTCATCTGCAGAGCAACTATCTGACTGCACTGTGATCCATCTCCAAATGAGAACTGCACCAGCAGCAACCTCTCATTACACATTTCTGCTTTGCAACAATAGGCTAAAAAAATAAATGTCCCTTTTTCAACATAAAGTGCTCTGGTATAAATACAGATGCATCCCTCGCCTTGACCCTGAACGTCCTTCATGTCCTGCATAAAATAAAGTGACATTAAACATTTTATTTCTGATCCTGGAAGTAGTTTTATTGGTTACACAATGTCAATGAAACTGGTTCATCGATTCCAGTGTGACCTCACCAAAATTTTCCAGAAAGCCACATTCCCAACGTGTTGTTATGAACTCTGTGACCCAGACAGGTTTTGGGTAGTTTGGGTGTCTAAATCTCACTCATGAGAAACTCCAAACAGAAGAACTGAACAATAAAAGAACTCAGTCTGATAACAGTGTTCTGTACCAGCATAAAACCCTCCACCTCAGAATGGTGCACAAAATGCTTTAATATAAGAAATGTGAAAACTTTTTGAAAAATTTTAAACCAATCAGATGTGCTGAAATACTTTGAACAAGATGGAAATGAATCCAGCTCATGATGTATTCTCTCTTTCTTTGAACACGAAGCAGCTCGGGCTGAATTCAATTTTTATTTTTCAGCATCAGATGAACTGAACTTAATACTAATGTAAATATTGTCAGTTTCCAGCTGGAGATTCTCAGGATTTGCTTTGTCTTCCAGTGGTAATCTCTTCCAGCCCATTGCCATCTACTAAAGGCAAATCTAGCAAAAAGGAAACAATAGTGTCTTGAAATGAAGCCCCTTCACAACAAACAGCTGCAGTTTTAGTTTCCTTGACTTGAATTTCAGAGTGTTGCTCATATGAACTTAACTTTGAGCTTTCTGGTTGGTTTTTGCTGAATGAGCACATAACTTGTTTTCAGCACAAGGTTCCATCTGCTCTCTTGGTTTTTCTTCCTTTTGATCTTATTGCTTTTGGAGTTTGTTTCAGATCTTTTAAAGGACACAAACTGCAGTTTGTGGCTTTTAGCACATTTGAACTTTTGGCAGGAAGGTTTGACTTTGAAAATAAAAATAAGAATCTCATTTGTCCTCTACCACCAAACGAATTAAAGTGCTCTCACTTTGAGTCAAACACATTTGGTTTGTATAAAAATGCTCAACATGTCTCAAACACTGAAGGAATGTTCACGGGTTTCCCTCCAGATGGGAGGGAATGCAGTGGTCCAGAGGAATCTCGATGTGAAGATGCTAGCTGCGCTATTTAACTCTACAGTTTGTTCAGGTTGGAGAGGAAGGAGGAGCCTCGTGTGGGTTCCCGTTTCTTCACATGGTTTGGGAGGCTTCCTGTTTGCTGAGGAGGACTTCCAGCAGGCGCAGTTTGGCTTTCAGCTGTTTGTACTCCTGATACTCCTCCTTCATTGGAGTTCGATCCTCTTTTTGGCAGATTCTGTCCGACATGCATAAATCACATGAAAGACAGGAGTGAGTTAGCTTTCTGATGTGTTTACTGCCCTCCATCAGGGTTCTAGCCAGTGGTTGATCACCTGGCGCTGCACCATGCTGAGGTTGTCTTGCGCAGGTTGGGGATTTCACTGGTTTGCTATCTATCAGTACTGTTCTATCGCTTCCATTAGGAAGCAGGTGTGCACCCCACATACTCTGCCCTCACCACCCCATCGCCGATACCAGACCCTTATTTTTTCCCTCTGGCCAGATCACTGTGCTACAGTATTATTTCACTGTAATTTGTAATGGCCAGTTTCGTTCACATGATCTTGCAGTTCATACTTGATTTTGCAGGGCAAAATAGTGATTAACATGAAAGGGGGAAGACGAGGAAAAGGGGAGCTCAAAGGACAATTTTGGGTTCCCTATTTAACCTTGTTTCTTGTCTTCGTAGACTCGCAAGAATAACGCACCGACATGTTGCTTAAGGAATGTTTATTAATAGTAGCTGCAGGTAAATCTGCATCTTATTTTCAGAACATTGTAACAGACTAGAGGGAGTCACACTCCCAATCGTCATCAAGTCACATGGCCCAATCAGATTCAGGCCTTCAATGACCCACAGGACCAACCATTATAACAGAATAAGATAATATTATACAACTGTTCACCATCACTGAATTAGCAAGCTGGCACAACATTTAGCATTTAGTACTAGAAAGCTACTCATTAGAAAGTTAATGTTAATTAGCCCGCATCCCCCAACATAAGCGCCAGGCTGGATTTTTTCTGGCTAAACCCCATGATGCTTTGTGTCATCATTAAATATGGCAAACTGCTGCAGCGTTAAAAGCTTCTGTCGTTAATAAAGTTTATGCTCACCTCCCAGTCTGTCTGTAAAACTCGTCCTCGAACTCCTTCAGGACTTTACGCCTGGTTTTCTTCTCTGCTCTGGTCTCCCGCAGACAGTCCAGCAGCTGAGTCCTGGACGCAGACAGGACAGGGAGGTTAACCTGTGAACATTTTCTCAGAAATAAAAGCTAAACCAAACCATATGAAAACTGCTCAGCCAGCATTTTACTGTAGTGAAAACAAAGTAGGCATAGTTGACTGTTGTTGCTGTCACCATTGTTGTGTTTTTAAAAACGGATGAATTTGTGACTCAATCACAAAACATTCATCAAACGGAGCTTCTAGCTCCTTTGTGACTCCAGCGTTTTCAAAAAGGAACTTGATGTTTTATTCACTCACACCTGAAACTGGCGACTGAGACCATAAACTCACGATGACACGAACAGACTTCTGACGTTTGTCCAGAACATACTGTGTAGTTTTATCATGGGCTTCAGCTGCAGACGAGGATGCAAAAGTGTTTTGTGTTTAACCTTCACTGTGATGAGTTATGAACTGCGGGGTAAAAACTTGTTGCACAGTTGCAGTTTATAGTCAGATTTGGTGAAACATACATGGATTTACCCTTGCCTCTAGTTTTTGTCTAAAAGTTGAAGTTGGCACTGACTTGGGTCACTGATGGCGCGTCACTTTTCACTAACCTGGAGGCTTCGTGCAGGTTTGCTGTGGTGAGAGCAGCTTGCTGACGGACAGCTTTCACCTCGTCTAACGGCGATACGAAAGCTGTGTCACTGTCCCGGTCACTGTCCTCCTCGCCGGCTGCCGATCGGGCCACTTTACGAGGAGGTGGGACAGGAAGTTCATCAACTGCCATTGAACTCATAGAGTCTTCATCAGAACCATCCTCTTCCTCCTGAGAGACAGAAACAGAAAGAAGGTTTATCCTTGTATTCTTTCTTCATCAGGCTTTTCTTTTTCTTATGTTAAAACATTTTGCTCTACAAAAGCTGAGCTTTCTCTTCAGTTGTTACTTATATTGGAGCCAAGAGTGAGTGAGTTTGTCCTGAAGATGGCAGCACAAGAGGGTCACAGTGGGTAGGGGTGATGGTCTTTATATCTCGATATTTTACAAATTTCTGTGCAGATGATGCAGTTTTGTTTTTCTCTGAAGGAAATTTTTCACTCTTTTATTTTGGAGTTTGCATTTATGTGCATAATCAAAGCTGCTCACATTCTTTACCCTTTAACAGCGGCGATCAGTGAGAAAATTTAAATGGCTGATAAAAAGCTGAGAATTTGTGTTTCACACCCAACATAAGGCAATAATGGTAATTTTTTCCAGCAAGTCTGCAAATGGTGGCACTTTTGACTTTAATGGGCCCACGGTGGGCCTGTGGTAAATATGCTGAAGATTTTCCTGCTAAAACAGAAAAGGTGTTGTCTACAGTGTCCGTGTGTGTTTCTTACTATAGTGCTGATGGTGGGGCTGATACACAGTAAATGTTTGATCATCTGGTATCGGTCGTACAGAGGCTTCACCAGGTTCTTCTCCTGCTTTGTTCTCTGAGAGAAAAAAAACAAATGAGAGATGACAAAATCAGTCTCAATAAAAGCATCTTATCAGTAGACAACCACTGAACAGCAATAGCAGTAGTATAGTTTGCATATTAATGGGTGTAGCTTAAAGAGACAGGGGATGAACTGAGGGGCTGCACCAAGGCCCAGTATAAGATCTGTCTCTTGTATAGTCCAAGAATTAAACAAATGGAGCTAGAAATTACTGAGATGTGACTCATTAAAGAAAATTAAAGGAACTACACAAGTGAAAACAAGGCTGAAGAGTAAAACCTCCAGTGTCAGTTTGGGGAAACCTAGAGAGGCTGAGGACTCACCGGCCGGCCGTGCAGACTCTCGAAGTACAGCAGACATTTCTGCAGAGTGATTTTCTCCAACACCATCTGAGCCTGAGTCATCTCCTGCACACAGACATTCACACATACAACACCAACTGAAGCTCATAACTAAGACCGTAAGTCTGCAGGTACACACTAAAACAGCTTAACACCGGAGTTGTTCACGATAACTGAATATTCAAACTGTGATTAATGTATCTATCCATTTTCTTCCGCTTATCCAGTTTAGGGTCGCAGGGGGGCTGGAGTCTATCCCGGCTGCCATTTGGCAGAGGCAGGGTACACCTAGATAGGTCGCCAGCCTGTCACAGGGCTAACACACAGAGACAGACAACCATTCAAACTCACATTCACACATATGTGCAATTGAGAATCACCAGGTAATCCCACTAACTTTGGAATGTGGGAGGAAACTGGAGCACGCAGAGAGAACCCATGCAGACATGTGCAAAACATGCGAACTTCACACAGAAAGGCCAGATGGTGGATTCAGAACCAGGACCTTCTTGCTGTGAGACAACAATGCTTCTAAGCCTTGAGAGCCCGTATGGGCCTGACAGGAGCGAGGTGAGATTGATTTATTTCAAATAAATTTGTGTGTCTGTTACTTCTCTTCAAAATGTCGATTTTCTCATAAATATGTGCTGGGCAGCAAAACAAAGAAGATATGGCAAATGGACTAGTTCTTATATAGTGCTTTTCTACTCTTCTGAGAACTCGAAGTGCTTTATACAACATGTTTACATTCACACTACATTCATTCAAGCCCTTCCATCTTTAACTAAGCTAAGTGCTTATTACCTTACATTCATACTCCAACTCTTGGCGTTCAGTATCTTGCCCAAGAATACTTTGGCATGTAGCCCGGCACAGCCAGGAATCAAACCGCCAACCTTCTGATTGGTAGGTGACCTGCTCTGCCTCCTGAGCTGTAGCCACCCCTAGAAACAGCTGAGCACTGACCTTTATGTTATCAGGGAGATCCAGCGCCTGCCTCTTCTCTCTCAGCCGTCGAAACAGAGACTCGACTGTTTCCTCCAGAGCTGGTTTGTACTCCGACACACTCTGCTGCCCCATGCTGTACCTGCAGGACACAATCACAACTCCCTTATATGCAACTGTCAATGGTGGTGCAATGAAATTAAGCCAGAACTAAGGAATCAAAGCTGCAGTTTGTCTTCAGTCCAGCAGAGGCGCCACAGTGAGTCAGTTCCCACAGACTCCCATTATTAAAAGTAATGTTTACAACCTGATATAGAAACTGCCTTTGTCTCTGTAGCTAATTTCCCCCTTCATGACAGCTGTACAGTGGGAGGGTGTTTCTTTAACTAACTAGTTTAAATTAAGGCTTAAAGTTTGCATTATTAGGGGCGTGGCTTCTTTGACTGACAGGTGGATGGCGACACAGGCGACTGTAGCTGCTACAGTAGCTGTCTGCTAGGCTTCACCTCAGCCTGTTGGATTCTCTGAACTGGACCTCTTAGCGCTTCATTGGACTAACAGACTGTCCAAGAAGGCTGAGTGAAATTCTAGGATTTTATTTGAATGGTACTGAGCACTGATTAGCAGTTATTTATGTACGATTCATGGAAGCAGTTTGCTATTGAAGCCACCAAGCATGAGCTGATCAGCCTAAATCTTTGGATCCATGTGTGTGTGTGTGTGTGTGTGTGTGTGTGTGTGTGTGTGTGTGTGTGTGTGTGTGTGTGTGTGTGTGTATGATGCTCCTGTACAGTCTGTGGATGCAGATCAACATAGCGGAGGCTGAAATGCTAAATGCAGAACTGATGGGCGACGTCACCATTACAGTCAGCTTACAGACAAGTGTTTCACAAACAGGATGAATCTTATGGAGCTTTTTGTTGTCTTTGTGTTTTTGCTGGGGTGACACTCTGAGAAATCTGCTGCTTTGCTGCAATAATGCTGTGCACAAATTTTAATAAAATGTAAATCTAACCCTTTCTGTTCACTGACATGTTGAAACTCTGTGTCAGCAGATATCCTGGGGGGAGGGAGGGAGGGGGGGTCGGTCTTACCTGCAGACGTCTGTGTTTTCCTGCTCCTTCGACTCAAACACTGACTGCCTGAGTCTCAGCTCTGCAGAGGAAACACAATCGCACAATACTGATGCATCACAAAGCAAGGCACACACGAAAAATGCAGCAACGCTCTGAACGGGTTCAAGCATCAGTGGGCATCACTTTCATTGGAAGGCTCTGTGTGATAAATGCAACTCAGACGTCAACATCTAAGATTTGGGGCTCACAATGAAGACAGGTGCAGTTTAAACTATCTTTAAACTAACCAGCCATCCATCCATCCATGACCTACTGCAAGAGTCTATGATCACCTGAAGCTTTAGCTGTTAGACTAATAAAGTCTCTATCATCAACTCTCATTTTAGTGGAAAAGCACTCAAAGCTGGGCAGCATTTTGTCTATTGGACTCTTCCAGTTAAGGCAGTGATAATTATGAGCTCCAACAGAGACGTGGGAATGGCCAGTTGGCTGCCTCTGAGGTTGGCATGGAGCTGGAGCCCCTTGCATCAGTGAATAATAATAAACTGCTGTCCATCACAACAATCAGCTTCTTCTGCATGCTGCATTCCACAGGCAGAGGAGCTTGTTCAGTAACAGATTGTTGTCACTCTCCTGCACCACTGACAGCTCTTCATGCTACACTGAAGGGGAGATACAGACACTGACTGCTGTAGTTTCTCACAACCCAGTAGTTAAAGACTCTATTGCTCTTATTTGTATCTGCATTTGTTGGTTTATGTATTTTACAAGCTACTAAATGTCATTCAACATCAGTAAATGAGGTATGTGTGGTGACTTGGGTTGATGCTTTTGGAGACTATTTCACAGACACACGGTACAGACAGTGTGATGCTTTCACCTTTGAGCTGCTTGCGAGCCTTCGCCAGTTCACTCATCACTCGGACCATCTCGGGGTTCGAATACTTATCGTTGTGGGATGGCTGAAACAAAAGGAATCAGAAACTCTGGTCAGTTTAAAACTCCAAAACTTCAAAAATCACAGTCACAAATCAACGAGCGCTATCCAATTCAAGCTCTAGAAAACAAACACTGGAAACTTTCCCAACAGGAACAGGAATTCTAAAGACATCTGCACATCAAACAGGGAAAAAAAACCTGAACTGCATCACAATACACACATTTCAATACAAAAGTCATCTTGAGCGAACAAAGCAGCCGTAACACGGCACCTCTGTGATGTCTGCGGGAGATTTTCTTCAGCTTTAAACTGAAGGATGTAAAAGTCGGTTCACTCTGAAAGTGCTGCAGGAAGAACTTAAAGTAAAAGCTTTTAAGAATAACGTTTATGACTCCCCCTCGTGGATTTACCTTGTAGTTCATCTCATGCTCAAACTGATCATCAAACCTGCGAACCTTCTTCTTCAGGGCCTGAATGTGTCTGGTGAGGAAGGGAACAGAGGGGGGGCAGTCGTCCTCAGAGTCCTGCGTCCTGTCCCCCCAACCCCGACACCTGAACCCAAACACAGGCAGAAGTTCAGATTCAGCTCCTGCAGGCAGATATCCTATCTACTGCCACTGCTCTAAATTCCATTCAGTTTCAGTTCAATTTTATTTATACAGTGCCAAATCACAACAGTCGCCTCAAGGAGCTTCACATTGTAAGGTAAAGACCCTTCAATAAACAACATCTTGATATATAAAAAATGGATAAAGGATGTTTAGTAATGTAGGAGGAGTGGATTCCTAAGTTCAGGCTCATTCATGCCAACTAGTTTTCTACAAATTGTAAATCTGTGATCTCAAACACTGTAGGATCTTTAGAAAGCACCGAGAAGATAAATAAAAGTGAAATAACTTAAACTGTTTGCAGCACTTTAACAGAAAGTCATGTGCCATGAACCTGAATTGTTGGTCCACAGCTGCAAGAAAACACTAGCAAGTTTTCTTCTCTTTCCAATCCTCAGGACAGCAAGAAAGAAATGATTACCAAACATAAATAAAGAAATAAAACTAACACTAGTTTCACTCCATCTTTAAGACCTATAACACAAAAAGTCTGCCATGCTGTAGTACCATCATGTGGACTTCAACTGACTATACATTAATAGAACCGTCAGTATGATCCATAGTAACTACATAAGGTAGCTAAAAATCACACTAACGCAAAAGTAAAATGAAAACTGTTTCCTGTATCTACATATTATACCAGCTACAGAAATGCATGGAGGACGTTTTGTTGTTTGGGCTTGCTGCATGATTTTTGCAAACCCGTTAGAGGAAGGACACAGCGCTCTTTTTTTTAGCCTGTCATGTCTGGCAGGTTTCGCAATCAGAATGATGATCCGAATGCACTGGTGTAATAAACATATTTGCTTTCACAAGAACAGCTCTATAAGTTTTCCATAGGCTTCGCTTGCTAATGTTGGCATTTTTAATTTAATTTCATTTAATTTATTCATGCCTGACAGGCGGGAAGGAAGGCATAAGAAAAAGAGAGAATGAGAAAGACGGAAAGAAAAGGAGAAAACGGGAAAAATAATAGAGAACTAAAAACACATACATACACATATTAACAAATCGATAGGGGAGAGTGGGGAAGTTGTGCCACCCCCTGAACCATAGAAGAAATTTGTCATGTGACTACACATTTTTTAAAAGTAAACCATTTTACTCATCCTGCAAAGAAGAGAGCCTCATTGCTTGAGAGATAAGCACATTTAACTTCAAAAAATGTTTTTTGCATTACAAAGTAAAATTTCAAGGTTCAAGGTTTTTTGATTCTTGTGTCTGAACAGTTATAGACAAGACTGAAAACATTTTACCAATGTTTTAATGCTTTGGTGAGCTACACTATGAGTCTATACAGCTGCATTCTGTTGGCTCAAAACTGCTGGATGATCCATTTTTTCAAAAATGGTGGGGTTGGGAAGATTAGTGTCAGAGGGCCTGGGGTAAGTTGTTATGAACATATCTTCATGTGGCACTAGGCCTTGTTTAAGAAAACTGGCCTTGGATGTCATAAATTACCTTTTAAAAGAATTGCTGATTTTTTAAAAAATATTTCATTTTGATCTCAACTTTGTTCTGATGTGTTCATGTGGTGCAACAGGCTTGTAGAAATGTGGCCTTTGATGGTATAAAATAACTTTAAAACTTAAATGATTTTGTATTGTATTTGTCTAGATTTTACAGAGATCAAAATATACTGTTTTACTACTATATATAT
>VOQJ01038139.1:10428-27117 GCA_015052665.1 Apistogramma diplotaenia | reverse complement strand
CTTAAATTGCCCAATTGTGAATGTGAGTGTGAATGGTTGTCTGTCTCTCTCTGTTGGCCCTGCGACAGGCTGGCGACCTGCACAGGGTGTACCCTGCCTCTTGCCCTCTGTCAGCTGGGATGGGCTCCAGCCCCCCCACAACCCCGACCTGGAAAGCGGAAGAGAATGGATGGATGGAGATATCTAAAATGTAATTGCGGATAGTCAGACGGAACCCATTTTATGTTAAAACGGCCTGCCATAGCAGCTGCACATTGTGTCACAAACTCTGCTCCTGTTTCTTCTGTGTTGATGCGCCGCTGATGTTCATATACGCTGTTCAGTTTAACAGTTATTAGTGGTTGGTCCTGCTAAAATTTCTCATTTCGGTATCAAGCACAAAGACTGTGGAAAGATCACAGAATATTATAAGTTTCTATTCACCAGAAAAGCCTTGGTATAATCCATTCACTGTCTGTCCAGTGTGCGCATTGAAATTTAAAGACAGTTTTTTGAAAAGGAAATGTTCTTCTTTCATATTACTTCTGACCTCAAATATGAATGTATTCAGGCTGAACTTTAGATTCCCTCTGACTTATGTAAACTTGATGTGAACTCAATCATGAGGGATTCTGACTCTCGGCCTGGTTAACTACTGGTTAATTACATCCTCAGACACAGGTCAAAGTCAGAGTGTGAGCCAAACGTTAGCCACTGCTGACAGAAATTGAAGACAACCATGCCTTTAACTACTTTATTGCACTTCAAAGACGTTTGAGATGATCTGAGCTGGATTTCTTTGAGTTGTATGTAGTATTTTTATGTCAGCATACATGTCAGCCTTCGTGCTTTTCCGGACCTAAAAGGATCCCTCCTTTCACTTGGCTAACACTTTATCCATCCAGTTTGAACTTAGAAATACTTCCTAAACTTTAATGTAACAGCAGCTTTATGGTTTTATGATCTCTCCTTTTCTACACAATCAAAGTCAACTGAAGCTCATGTTAAACTGAAGACTCCCTCCTTTAAATGTAGGAGGACCACACATATGGATTTTTTTTGAGTAGGATGTGCTGTCTCAATCACTAAGTGTCAATTCATGAGCCGCATTCGAAGATTTCTGCAATTCCACCTAGAATAGAAAAAATAAAAAATTACTGATTTAAACAACCACCTCAAGGTTGTTTCCTTAAGCACCTCATCCACTTTCTTCTCCTACTGCTCCACTACTACTACTCCTGGACTGAACTCTCTGAATGCTCTTCATATTACAGTGATCATTCATGGAATTGACCATATTTAATCGTAAGATGATGACATACACAACTATATAAGTTTTAAATGTTCTTTGCTTTTCTGAATAATAGCGTTGCACAGACCTCCAGTAAGAATCTGTAGACAGTGACGCATACTAGATGTATTGGCTGGAATGGGTCAATGTTTCTCATTAACTAGCAACTTATTTGTTTGTAGTATTTTAATAATATCAGCTCATTTTGAATCTGATGGCAAAAACACATCTCAAAAAAGTTGGGGCAGGGCCATGTTTACCACTGTGCAGCAGATCCTCTTCTTTACAAGAGTCTGTAAACATCTGGGAACTGAGAGCAGCTCCCGGGCTTTTGGGAGAGGAATATTGTCTGATATAGGATCCTGGCTGTTCAACAGTCCTGTGCCTGCCTTGTTGTATTTTTCATTTCATGATGCTCCAAATGCCAGTTCAGCACCCAGTCTCTTCTACTAAGAAGCCATGTTATGTGGTTTATTGTAGCATTGTCTTGGTAAAGGTGGGGATATAGTGGGGAAAATGATTAGACACCTCTTTGGTCTTGGCCATGGTGGAGTGTGATTGATTCAGTGTGTGGTCAGGTGTCTTTTTATACAGGTAATGAGTTCAAACAGGTGCAGTTTACACAGGTAATGAGTGCAGAGTGGGAGGGCTTCTTAAAGAAAAAATAACAGGTCTGTGAGAGCCAGAATTCTTGCTGGTTGGTAGGTGCAGTGATGCTTGAGTGCCCCAAAAATCAGTCATCTACTGTGGATTTTCAGCCTTTGCACACACAGATTTCTCCAGATTTTCTGAAACTTTTATTCTGAAAACTTTCCCACAATTTGTTGATACAGTTTTGGGTTTTTTTGGGGGTTTTTTTTGCAAATGACTGTTTAAAAAAAATAAAAATAAAAAATAAAAAAATAAAAAATTTAGTTTAAGCCTTTCAGATAGGAGATAAAGGGGTGCCAAATCTTATCAAACTCCATACGTTTATTTCTAAGTAGAAATCTAATTCTTTCTAAAGGTTTCTGTTAGTGATGAGCCATTGCTTAACATTGGGCATTTCTTTCTTCTTCCAAAACAGGATGAGTTTTTTAGCAGTGAGGAGTCCATGAGATAAAAGGCATTGTTAAGCTACCTGAAGTCTCCTGGTGTCTGCTGATACTCCTAAGGTGACAAGCACAGGGTCTGGTTCTACCAAACATCTTCGAGAGCGCTCCTAAAATCCCCAGAATTCCAACTTTTTAAAAGTTTTTTTAAATGGGCTTGCATAGCTGATATTTTACATAATTTGGATCAATATCCGTTAATAAAAGTGACATATATAATTATTGGTAAATCATTAAGATCTAGCAATAATGCAGAATCAAAAACATTCTTAGCAGTATTAATGTGCAACATGTCATTAACCTTGTTTTTTCAAAACTAAATGTGTACACTATAGCCTGTGGGCTCGCGATGTCGCGGACATCAAATTTTTGAATGCTTTAGAGAAGAATCACCTTTGTTTCAGTTCAGATTCCAGTGTTGATATTAAACTTGGGATCACAAATTTTTCATAGCCTCTAATCCAAACCACGCTCCATTATATTGGTGACAAACCGAATGTTCTCGATAGAGCATCTCAGACACTCTCTAAGCTGAAGTTTGGTCTGTTTTTGGTGTTTTCTTGCAGCCATATGACAGCATTTGTCTCTGCCCGTTGGCGACCCTCAAGAATGATTTTTATTGAGGAAAATTTTAACTCTCAAATTTCTTGTGCTAATGTCTTTATATTATCCTAACCATAGTTCTGTAGCTACCTACTGTAGCAGACTGGATGCCATGAGACTATGTCAGCTGTCCTAGTGAGCTAGTTATACCAGTGAGCTAACTTCCTGCAAAATTATACCAAATTTACAAGATTTTGCCAAATCTTGTAAATTCTTTTTTTCATCAATACCTGAATATTAAACATTCAGCTGGTTTTTGGTGTTTGATATATTTGAAAGGTTTACATTACAAAAATACAAATGTAAAAAAAAAAATCCTGTGGGAAATTGAAAAAGAGAGAGTAATAATAGCAATAATAAAAACCTACAGGGCAGTGTCCCTACACCCCAGAATGGTCAGGTGGTGTGCCACAACAGGTAATACCAACCCTTCAGAAACAACCCCAAAAGCACATTTAAGAAGAGCAGAAAGGGCTTCACAAACATCTCCCCAAAATTCTTATCTTTTAGGACAACACCAGAACATGTGAATTGGAGTGGCTTTCTCAGATTTGCATTTATCACAAGTTGGATCTACTTCTGGATAAATCTTAGCCAATTTAGATTTGTGAAGGAGCACCCAGTGAACAACTTTAAATTGCATAAGGGAGTGTCTTGCACATATGGAAGAGGAGTGAATTCTCTTTAAAGCCCAAATTGTCTCACTGACTGTGATTTGCAAGTCTTACTAATTTTACTGCAGGGATGGGAGAGAAATGCAAATGGGAAAACGGTCTCAAAATGGCAGAAATCACTCCTTTCTTAGTTGGGTTAAATGATATCAGTTCATCAATTATACTATTGTCTGGTTTATTTGGGAAGCCTGTGATGGAACCTGAAACATAATGCGGATACCTTGTGGGTACCTAAAAAAAAATGACAAGTAGGAAGATTAAATTTAGAAGACAGCTGTGTGAAAAAGGCAAAATTATCTTCAATAGAAATCCTTAAAATACCTCTGGCCTTTTTTGAGTCAAATATTAAATGTGGCATCTTGCATTGATGGAGGACAAAAAATGAGAGCTCACTGTGAAATTTTCTCAAATTGAGTGAGAAGGTCTAGAATAAAATGACTAGTCGCCTCTGCCCTGGATACAAACAGCAGAAGGTCATCAGCATAGAGGGATAATTTGTCTCCCATACAGCCTCTGGTAATACCATGGATAGAACATCTAGATCAGGGATGGGCAACTCCAGGCCTTGAGGGCCGGTGTCCTGCAGGTTTCAGATGTGTTCCTGATCCAACACACCTGAATCACCTCCTCGGTATGCAGTCAAGTTTTTCAGAGTCCTGCTAATGACTTCTATATGTGATTCAGGTGTGTTGGATCAGGAACACATCTAAAACCTGCAGGACACCGGCCCTCGAGGCCTGGAGTTGTCCATCCCTGGTCTAGATCTTATGGCTATAGCTAAGGCCTCAATCACTAGTACAAAAAAGAACAACCCTGGCAAGTCCCACGATTTAATTTGAAGGAATTAGAATAAAATTGATTTGTTAGAACCATGGCTGAAGACCTGGCATATAATAACTTAATATATGAAATAAATGTTCTCCCGAATCCAAATCTTGCCAGTGTCTCAAAAAGGTAATTCCACTCTACTCTGTCGAATGCCTTCTCTACATCCATGGAGAGAAGGCATTCCAAGTCAGCTTGGCATGTGGTGTACATAATGTTGAACAGGCGGCATACATTAAAGAAGGAGCATCTATCTTTGACAAAACCCATTTGATCTGGAGAACCAATGTCATGCAAGCCGTTCTCTAATCACCTGGTCAGTACCTTAGCTAACCTTTTATAATCACAATTTAACAAGGATATTGGTCGATAAGATGCAAAATGAAGGGGGTCTTTTTTTTGTTGTTGTTGTTGATAGCAGTGTTATACAAGCGTGATTCAAGGTGGCAGGGAGAGACCCTCTCTTAAGAGAGTCAGGGTACACGGCCGCCAGCACAGGAGTACATTTTGTAGAGAATGGGCCATAAAACTCACTCAGTAAACCATCTGGCCCAGGGGATTTCCAAGATTGCAGTATTTTAATTGCCATCTCGACCTCCCTTAGCATTAATTGGTGTATCCAAGGCATAGACCTGGTCTTGAGACATAGTTGGAATAGTTAGTTAAATCCCTAAAAAAATTCTGTAAGAGATCAGAATTGTTGACAATATTAGAACTATATAATTCCTCACAATACTTTTGAAAAGCATAGTTTATCCCCTGCTGATCAGTGGTGACCCTATCATGATGAGACTTGACGCCTTTAATGGTTTGTTTAGCTTTGGTGCCTTTTAATTGTCTTAACAATATCTCTCCAGACTTATCACCATGTTCTTACAAGTTACTCCCATTTTGCATTCAGATGGTTTTTAACTCTCAGTAAGCCTCGGTGGTATTTAATTTTGTGAACTGAAGGAGCCTTTGGACCTGGAATTCAATTCAATTCAATTTTATTTATACAGCGCCAAATCACAACAAACAGTCACCTCAAGGCACTTTTTATTGTAAGTAAAAGGTAAAGACCCTACAATAATTACAGAGTAAACCCAACAATCCAAACGACCCCCTATGAGCAAGCACTTGGCGACAGTGGAAAGGGAAAAACTCCCTCTTCACAGGAAGAGGAAACCTCCAGCAGATCCAGACTCAGGGAGGGGCAGTCGTGCTGCGACCGGTTGGGGCTGAGGAGAGAATGGCTAATGTTGCCAGATTCACAAGCATATAGAACTAGACCTGTAATCACTGACCTGTAACCACTTCTAAAAGCTTCTGATTTCATCAGTGATTCAGTCAGTGAGTCGGTTTAGTTTGACAATTTAATCCTAAAATTAAATTTACGTCAAGCCTGCACACCTGAATGGCTAAGCTAGCTGTACCAGCAGTGTTGTGATGATTTGTTGAATTGATTTGTTTAAAGTTGAATCGAAGTGAACAAGATGCAGCAGAAAGCTTGTAAAAATATTTTACCTGCTGCTTTGGGCACATATTAGAATTTTTATTTTATTTATTTATTTAGTTTTTTTTTGGGGGGGGGGGTATGTTTCTTTAACAAAATAACATGAAGGACACAGTCCAGCTGTCATGACAGTCACGTTAGCATGGCCTGTGACCTGTCAGCCTAAATAAGATGGATGGCCTGAGGAGAAACGGGAAAAGAATACATTTGAAAGCTTATTGTGCACATATGGTCCATTAAGCACTTTCCTGCTTGTTTTTATGGCTGGTTTAATCTTTTTTAATCTGTCAGAAAATCAATTTGTTCACGTCGCTGCCATGTTGCAGACTGGAGCACTCCATCACACATCCATAGACCTTGTCCGCCTGAGCAAGGCATTGTGCTGGATGCTCGTCATCAGAAACTGCTATACAGAGATAAATGAATGCCTTGATGGATGGATAGAGGAGGAAAAGATAGAAAATAAGTGAAAAGGTACAAGCAAGTTTATGTGAAAGTGAGTCGAAAGATATGGAGTAAAAGGGCATATTTAAATCTAGACAACCACAAGGGATTAATAAAATCAATAATATAATGAATCAGGGTAAATATGGTTTCATTTGTATAATAATGTAGATCCAATAAGTACAAAAATATGTAAAAATACAGATTTTTAAATTAATATCTATAAATAATTCAGTTTTTTTTCATTTTTTCCTGTAGGAAATGGCAACAGTAGTCATGCTTTTCTTTGCATCTCTGTGTGTCTTAGACAGCACTTACTGTACTGCTCTCCTGCACATGCAGCACATCGTAATTCATCGCACCCTCCAATACATATAAAGGACTTTTCTTCAATAAATTATTTATTAAAATGCACATGCCAAAAATAAAACTGTAATAAATTTAACTGGATGCATAATTTAATAGAGTCTCATGTAGCCTTTGGTCAAAGGATCTATCTTTAAAATGTTCGACTTTGTACTCTATGAGATAGACAGGAAAAAGAAAAGAAAGGGGATAGATTGAGCTTCATTTTTAAAACCTCTAGTCTAAAACCCTACAGTGAACCGGTGATTATCCTGCATTCAGCAAAAACCAAATAAGTCCTGTAATTCCTCCAAAGGGCCGGGATGCTAAAAGAGCTAATTTGACAGAACAAGTATAAGAGAGAAAAAAGTATTTTCTGTAATAATCTGTGGATTTAGTGGGAGAAAAGGAGGATACCTGGGATAAAGCAGGGGTTTGGCTGAATCCATTACACCAGTGCTGTGGGATTATTAACACAGCCAGGAGTCACTGGGGCTGATAAATACCCATATGAAGACATTGCAGGGGCAGTGAAATGTGTCATTTCCACTCCCAACAGCATGGAAAAGAAGAAAAACCATTAAAATTGCATGCAATTTATTTGTCAGCTTAGAAGAAAAAAGTCAGTATCTCGTAAAAGTCTTTTTTTTTCAAAGCAGGAAGGCTATTTTCCCCTTGAGCTGCTCGGAAAAGGAATACGCCTTATTAGCCTCTGCGACACACAGAGCGTTATTTGGTTATGCAGTGAAGCCTAAAACAGAGTTGGCGTTTAAAGCTGCTTCGTCCCTCCATCTCACTGAGTGATTACCTCTGTCAGACCTTCAACAGACCACGCGAGACACACAAATGCACATAAACAGGCAGACACACATACACACCCTTCAACAAACTTGTGAGCTCCCACATGCACACACAGAGCATAAAACACCTGCCCCCCTAAAACGCCTGAGAGCTCTCATCCTGCTTCTCTGCCACACCTCAATGTGCAGTAATTCTAGAAAAGGGCCTCTTTAAAATTCGCGACCATAAAAGTCAGACACAGTCGGAGCCATTAAATGCCTGGTGTGGATGCTGGGATGCATATGCAGCTCAAAGCAAGGGAAGCATTCCTAGACCATTAGTCTAACACTCAGATCAGTAGACAACAGAAAAGGAGCCGCCTATGAAAATGTGTTTTATGCTTTGTGATGCAAATGCAGTAAATGAAAGGGCGTTGGTGAGAGACACTCAAGAAAAGTTATTTCTGAGATAAATGCACAAAAAAAAAGGACAAACTGAAATAACTAACATGGCATCATTAATGGGTTTTGTTCAGAAGTGGGAAGCACTTGGTTGACAGTAATTCTCCAGCCAGTCTCTTCCTTGTTTTCTCCTTGAACATGACAGAGCTCAGGAGGAGGCCGAGAAAATCCAAGCCAACACTGGTGGACACTGATGTTCTGTTTAGCCCTGTCTTAATTAAAAACGTGTGTGTGTGTGAAAAGACTAGAAAAACAAGTGGAGAACCTGAAGATATGCTACTTTACTCTTCTCCCTGAGCCCTTTCCAAGGACTCCCACTAAATGTTTAATTTTGCTGCAGACGGTGACATTTGTCAGTGGGTTTCCAGTGGGGGTGCTCATAAACAGCCTGCTCCCTGGATAAAGGCATCTTGGCCTGAGGGGGGAGATGGACGTTTACAGAGATGGAGGGAGACAGAGAGACAGAGCATCATGGCTTTCTGATAGAAAGAGAGAGAAACAAAAAGAGAGACAAGGAACAAGGCAAGTTATACAGGATTTCCAATTTGATGCAGACCATTTTCTCTTTGTCAGTGTTGGCTGGGTTTAATGAGCAAGAGAGGTGGCAGTAGCCTTTCATGGAAAGATTTCTGAGAAGTAAAGCTGCCAACATAGAAAGCTAAATTTGACGGTTGAAATAGCTCCTGCTATTGCTATTGCTTAGCTAAATAACTACAGAGTTTGTAGGCCAGATATTGCCCTCCATTCACTGTAGCCCACTGATAAAGTAAGCATAATGTTCAGACTTGGCACCTGACTTGTTGCCAGCCAGATCCCGAGGGTTGTTTCATTTCACTTTTAAACGGAGTCCCAGAGAAGCCTTTGAGATGAGCTCCATCCAGTTCACAGCTCACAAATTTAAAGTTGATAATTATGTTATCGGGCATGGCATCATTGCAATGATTGAGGAAATGAATGCTTTATACTTGTACACCAAACTACCTACCAGTCCTTTCACAGTGGTTCGCTCGTCCCATGACAAGGGCCAAATTGTGATGGTTAGATGACTGGGTCAGAGCATCTCCAAAACTGCAGCTCTTCAGCATCTATCAAAAGTGGTCCAAGGAAGGAATAGTGGTGATCTGGCTGCAGGGTCATGGGCAGCCAAGGGTCACTGATGCATGTGGGGAGCAAAGGCTGGCCAATGTGGTCCGATCCAACAGATGAGCTACTGTGGCTCAAATGTTAATGCTGGTTCTGATAGAATGGTGTTTGAATACACAGTACATCGCAATTTGTTGCATATTGGAGTGAATAGCCACAGAACAGTCAGGGTGCTCATGTTGACCCTAAAAGTGACAACAATGGGCAAATAACCCAGCAGGTCCTGCAGGTCAAGCCATCCACATGGCAGACTGCAAGATGCCCTGGTGGCTGAAAAACTAGTCCAAATCTAAAGCCCTCCACCCCAGTGCTTTACAGTTGGCACACGATGTTTGTGCTGATATGCTGTTTGATTTTCATGAACTTAAACATTTAACATGCTAACTGAGGCCTGTAGAACCTGAGCTGTAGCTTTTGGGTTTGACTTTTCTCTGAGCATTGCTTGGTCTGACCTTGCACTGACCTGTCTGAGTGTTTCAGACAGGCAAACTGCTGATGCCTCTGCTTTTGTAGACGTAAGCCGTAAGGGTGTACTTAGTTTCTCGATCACTGCTTCTAGATTTTGGCTTTGTTTCTGTTAAATAATGTCACAGTGTGATATGTCATGTCTTCTTGTTCATCTGAGGTTATATTACTTAATTTTAGAACCTGCTTAGGTCCTAATAGATTAAAAATTGCAAATCGAATGGTGTACTTTCTTTTTACCATGACTGTACAACAGTAATGATGTTTATCTATAGACTTTGTAGAAACTAAGAAGCTGAGACTTTATTTTCTTTGAGTCTAAAATTTTGAGAATGGCTTCTTTTCTGGTTTTCGGATTTGTCAGTTTGATAACTTCTGCCCTTCCGCTCACCTGTTTAGTACATTGTTATTTGACCTCACACAAAAGCTTCAGTGGATTCAGTAGCAGTCGAGGTCTGGTTAGACACAAGAAACGAATGGAAAGCAATTGTGTCCCATGTGAGAGGAAAGCTGAAGGCGCTACTATCATTACCTGTCAGATGGAAGAGATTGTTCCTTTGAAACAGGGAAGACTACTTCAAATGACTTATGCTTATTTGCACCCTCATACTCCCTCAATTCATCCCTGTCTTTCTCTCTCTCCCTCTTTCTCTCCATCTCTCTCTCCAGTCTACTTCCTCAAGGCATACATTTTCTCCTCTCCATTCACATGTCAGTTCCTCCCTCCACAATCCTTCCCCTGCAGATTTATTCAGGAATACGAAATGAAATCCTCTTGCACTTTTGACTTGTATTAAATGCCTTCATTCAAACTGAGGCTTGTGAAAACGACTTCCACTGAGGAGAAGTCGGGGCACACAGTTTGTTAAACATGCAGACTGTACACTCGACTTAGACCTGCTCCCTAATACATGTGATATGAATTGACCTGTCAGATGGTGGAGTAAACAAAACGAAGAGGTTACAGATTAAAGAGGCCAATTCTAATGCTCGAGATTTCTTCAAGATGATGACAAGAAGCTGGCAGTGAAGCCATGAGCCCTGTGTCTCCTGCTATCCACTATTACGGGTCACATTCACCATCTCTGCTGCTACAATCTCCATCAATGTTAACTTGGAGCAAGTGTGAGTTTGATGAGTATTGAGGCACTAAAATGAAATGTCTGCAATTTCTCCCCTCATGGGGGAACTTAGTATCTGAACTGAGTGTCCTTCAGAGCAGTCCTTCAGTAGTAATAAAGGGAAATCATGATTAAATGTACCATCATCACTTCACTTGTGTGAGAGAGCCATTTCCAATCATATCTTCACTATTATTTGGCTGTTTCTTATTGGATTAACCATTAGTGTGTTTTTGCCTTATGATGTGCATTGTTTTAAAGGTACTCTTCCGTGCACCTCTGAAACAACTGACTGCGACTTTAAGACAAGGTGTGTTTGCGAGACTGATGAATCAGCGTTGCGTTCAGCAGCCAAACAGATGTTGTTTCCCTCCTGTTAGCCGAGAAATGCCTACGGTGTCCTGCATGGGACATTTGGCACCCTGATGTCTGTCATTATTCATCGTGAGAGGGTTTCCAATAACAAGGGCAGGCAGGGGGCATTTTCTGAGCGCACTGTCCACAGAGAAATGCGTACATAATGCATGGTGCTGCCACAGGGCATGCAAGGCACAAAGTGGTCCCTGCACAGTGTGATCTCGCCTCGATAGCTGAGCTAAGGCACCAAAGAAAGTGAGAGATTGAATGCAAATCCTTGGAAAGAAAAAGGGTTTGGATGCTGATACATAACTGAGCTATAGGTAGTGGATGTCATGTTGATATACAAAGCTCTCAAACCTGGGGGTTTTATATTATTGGTCTGCATAGCCTTAGAGAAAGATTAAAAAAAAAGCATGTAAAATAATTTTTTTTTTTTAGTGGTTGGGTACTTAAAGAGCGGAAAGTGTCAGCCTGTGTTGTCTCCACAGCTGCACTCCGCAGCAGAGCAGCAGGCGTTCACTGCAAAGTGTGCAGCAATTATTTACCTCATTCTTTTTCATAAGACATCCAGGCGAGCTGTATCAATGGAGGGAAAGTGGAGCGATGGGCGAGAAGGAAAGATAGATCGACAGAATGAAAGCATCAGCTCTTTAACAGAGTCTTCCTGTGGGAATATGTAAATAGTTTCACTTAAGCAGTTGAACCAAAAAAAAAAGTGAAAGAGAGTGAAAGTGCTATTAGCTGGGAATAGGTGGGAACTGTCTGATTGTGGGTTTTCAGCATCAACTTCAGTTAATGATATAAAAAAAATCTGTTATCAAAAGTGAACAGAATAAACAGAACTTTTAAAGAACATAATGATTCTAGTCCTGTAGTGTCACTTTTTAATTTAATTAGTATTTAATTAATGCATGATGTCCTCAGGCATTGAAGGAAAGCATGAGGCTATGAAGGAAATTTCGTGCGAGTCAAGTTACTTGTGAAAAAGATGAGTTAGAGATGGTTGACACTTCTTTGGACCATTGTCCACATCCCAGCTGAACTTTGCAGCATGTCTATATTATTTCTTAGTATAAGGTTTTCCTCATTGCTCTGACAGGGTCCTGATTCTGCATGTGTGGCTTCCAATAAAACACCTAAAAAAAAAAAAATAGAAGGCACCTTCAGGTATTTCATTAGGAAATGTTTGCCAAGACATAAGTAAAACTGACCGTTTCCATCTGTTCAGCTGTCCAGTGTTTGTCTCCACTTCATCCTCCACCTCCTCTACCTAATGTTTAGCTCTGTTCCGCCAGTCTTTCTGTCTCCCGCCTCACTTTATATTTTGAGATCTGCACGGTTAAGTGGATATATGCTTCTTCTGCCCACTTACTCAGCTGAGTTTCCCTCCTTTCTTGCCTCCTAATTGTCTTATTCGACCTACTGGAGGTGTTTTCAGGACAGAAGGAGGATCTATTCTGTCACTTATCACCCTATGTAGAGAAGGTCCATTTCTTTTTCAGACATCTACCCCTTCTGCCGAATTTCTCTGCACCTTTTATGACGTACAAGAGTTTTTCAGTTTTCCACAAGTTTTTCCAACTTCTCTGTCTTGAGGAAAGTCTTCATCTCAAGGTTGTTCCTCTCTCAGACAAGCCAAGACTTTCTCTCTATAAGCCCTGACAATTTATATTTATTTCTACCAGTCCATAAATACACGGTTTATACAACATAAACATACTTTTTTACTTTCCAGAAATCGAACATGCTTCTGTCCACTCTGCTTTTTCTCCATATGAAATTACACAGCTGACTTAGCAATTATTTACCTTGTTAAATTTTACTGTTCTGAAATATGGAGTTATTACAAATATGCATGTGTAGTATTGTCATCATTAGTGTGCACCGGGGGAAAAATTTTTTTTTGTCCTGGTTAATAGCGGTTTCAGTCTGTGGGCCGCGTTCTTGCCGCGCTCACCACATTAACACAAAGCACATAGTCTCCAAAGTATACTTCTCATATTATTGAAGTAATTATTGGGTCCCAGGAAGGTCAACAATGTAGCTTATTAGCTTTCACTCCAACTCCAAGACTCTCTGTCCAGCTGCCTTTAATGTTATGCATGCAAAGCTAAATGTAGCATTAGTGGAGCCCCGGAGAGCGAGGTTTGACATTGATGACTTTGTTAAGGGGAACATATGTTTGAACAGATCGCCCCGTCTATAAATATAGGCTGCATGCAATCCCCATGGCCTGAAGGCTGGCGGCAATGTATGTCTGCATGACATTATACAGAAAGAGAGCAAGAGAGGTGGTCAGCCTGAGTGTGGGAGAGGGGAAGACAGATTGGGGGAGAGAGGGCACGCATTGTCAGCAATTTAACATTGCAGCTCAAATGGAAAACTATAATTTGTACGGCATACTTTGTGTTCCACTGTGCTTTGTGCTTTTTCTATATCCTAAACTTTTTGTGGATTGAACTGACACAGAAGAGCAAATTTACACACTTGCTGACCTACAATAATTTTTTAAAGTCATAGCAAGTTGATTTCAAAGGAAACAATGGGTTTAAATTAGATGCTGAGCTAACCTTGACACATTTACTCAAATCAGTGCATCAGTGTTGAATAATGTCAACTGCTGCAAAGACATAACTCAGTAGCAAAAGTATTGCATGTGATTGTAAGTACTCTGATTACTTTCTTATTACAAGTCACATGACGTGTTAGTGTTGCAGTTTTATTGATCCAGTATTTAATTACTACTTACTGCGGGGTTAAAGGCATTACAGTATGTCTGATGGGGCAGTTGAGGTAAAGCTAAGGGACCCAGGCAAAATGACTATCAAACAGGTCTCTTCTCTACATTACATTGGATGAATATATTCACAGTATTACAGTAAAGTGAACCTTTAAAAGAGTTCCACTCTTGTGCTCCAAAACCCTACTTTAAAAAAATGTAGTGTGCATTTTCTTTATGAATTTAATGTCAGCTCTGCAAATACTTATGCAGTAATTTTACACTCCACTGACTTAAAATGTGCAGCTTTTGATGCTGAGAAATAAGCTGCTCCAAAAAAAATTTAAAGGAACACTTTTTAATCACAATATAGCATTGAGTCAGTTACATTTCTGGGATATTGATCAGGTCAGTTAAGTAGAAGAGGACGTTGTTAATCAGTTTCCACTGCTTTAAGTGAATTTAACAACAGGTGCAATAAAGAAGCAACAATGAGACATCCCCCAAAACAGGAATGGTTTTACAGATGAAGGCCACTGACATTACAGTATGTCCCTCCTTACCTTTTCTGACAGTTTTTTCCCACTAGTTTTGCATCTGGCTAGGTGGTCAGTGTTACCACTGGTAGGATGAGGTGACACCTGGACCCTATAGCAGTTGTACAGGTAGTTCAACTCTTCCAGGATGACACTGGAAATGATTGTTGAATGAGGAATTCTACAAATGAGTGTTACACGGTGACCCATCCAACCAGTCTGTGATGACCCGTGGATGGGCTTCTGTCTTTTGATCCATGCTAATCAAGATCACAGCTTTTTTTTTATGTTACTTTAGCAAGGCTGAATCTATTTTGGGTGTTCAGTAGCCTGGTTGAGGATTTTGTGTGAGTTAAGCTTAGATAAATGCATCCGCTTCCTGACCGCTGACTGTGATTGCTGTCCATGGTGCTGATTTACAAACTGGAATGATGCCATTGTTATTATTGATTATTGCTACATGTTATTATTGTGTGTGTGTGTGTGTGTGCCCACACATGTGGGTGTATGGGTCTGTATGAAAAAGAGAGCAAGGGACTGTGAGATACTGCGTTTGCTGGGGTACAACGTGGTAGTAAGGACCCCAAAACATATGTGCTTATCACAGTGTTGTCATGCCTGTGCCCGTGGGCATCAGCAAGTGCTGCTGCCTGGTCTCTTTGCATTCAGTTTTGTCTTTAGTAACTGGAAAGCATGCTCTATTGGACTGAAACAAGGTGACCAACATGGCGATTGAAGAATATCCCATGTCTTTGCCTTGAGGTAACTCTTGAGTTGCTTCTGCATGTTGCATGGGTTTTATGGTTATGGTCACAGTGCAAATGGTTATTATCCATTTACACTGTGATGTGCTGTCTGATCAGTTCTGCAGCATTTGGCTGAGTCTCAGCAGAGAGTATCTCCCTGTACACTTTCATCCTGCTGCTTCTATCATCAATAAACACTAGTGACCTGAAACCACTGGCAACCATTCCATAACATTTTCTCCGCCATATCGGACCAATTAAGCAGCTGCTTCTCTCCTTTTCCATACTCTTCTGTGACTCAAGTTCATATCTCCAGATATTTTTTCCTTATCCATGCAGGTCGTTTTGGTTTTCTGGCAAAGTCGAATGACTTCTCATTCTTTAGTGTAACCAGTGGTTTGCACCTTGTTGTAACTCCTGCATTTCCATTTATGAATTCCTCTCTTGACTGCAAACGGTGACAATCAATATTCTGGGCTCCTTGACTCCTTACCTTCTTGAGGGTCTTCTTGAATTGGTTGAATGTTGTGAGGTTTACTGCAACCGTTGAAAGGTTTCTGTGATCATCCACTTTAGTTGCCGCCTGTGGTCTTTTAGGCCTTGTGGTGTTGCTGAGCTGGCCAATGCATTCATTCTTTGAATTTTGCCACTCCTGGTGTTTTTTGCTATCTCTCTGATAGCTTTATTTAGGCCTAATGTTGGCCTTTTCCAGTCTGATGATGGCCTCCAATAGTGCAGTGGTTAGTGCTGTAGCGCCACAGCAAGAAACCTCCTGGTTTGAACCTTCTGGTCTCCTAGTGGAGCTTCCATGTTCTCCATGTGTCTGTGTGGGTTTCCTCTGGTTAGTTTGGCTTCCTCCCACAGTCCAGATATATGCCTTTTATGTGATTTTTATGAGAGTGCTGGCTGGTGACTTAGGCTGCCTCTTGCCCTGTAATAGCTGGGATAGGTTCCAGCCTCTCCATGACCTTGAACAGAAAAATATATGCTGATGTTCATTTTTGATACTCTTTCTTACTTAAAGGGTAAGCTTTTAACAGCTGTAATCTTATATAACAAGTTACTTTTAAAAATATCAATACCCAACACTGCAAAAGAAGACTATATGAGGCCAATACTCAATAAGTCATTTAGCAGTTTGGCTGAACACCTTCATGCAACACACACACATAACTTGTACACATACTGTACAGTTCTCACCACCATCTCTCCCTCACACACTTACAAAAACACACAGATATGATGCTCCTTTAAAAAAAAATCTCGACTGCTCTGAGCATCACCAGACAGTTATACCTGTTTTAATCAACACTAACCCCCCACATCCACGTTTCCCATCCTCCCCCTTCTTATGAGTGTAGTGTTGGTTTGTGGGTAAATGAAGACCATTTTGCAGTGTGAGCAGATGGTGAGCATTGAAGTGCCTGTTGACAGGTAGCCTATAGCTTGTTGTCTGAGTTGGCGTTATCACACACACACACACACCCCCCCCCCCCCCCCCACCACCAAAAAAACCCTTTCCACACACCCTCAACAACCTTTGGCCCCAATTTGGACCCCAAAAGGGTTGGGGGGGGGGGAAAGAGGCCGAAAAGAAAAAGGGAAAAAACA
>VOQJ01038137.1:16043-32639 GCA_015052665.1 Apistogramma diplotaenia | reverse complement strand
CAATAAGTTAGTCTTTTGAAATCTGTCCTTAACAGAAAAAAAAAAAAAAAAGAAATACACAAAAACTAAATGCCACATTCGGTAACCTGAACGAAGCCCAATTAGAGGAGGGACAGACGTAGTTTTCTAAACACCCAGGAAGTGAGCCTGAGCTCACATTGTGTGTGTGTGTGTGTGTTATTAAGCCACAGGTTTTTTTTTTTTACACACCACTGGGGTCACTCTGGAGATAAGTGTCACGGGAAGATTGACACAAAAGCTGCAGTTTTGACGAGAGTCCGACGTCCTCGGCTGCTTTGAAAATCTGTTTCTTAAACACGTTCATCCAGCTTCACGCACCGTAACACTGCTCAACACGTCAGACAGCCACTGTTTATCATTTATGACATTTCTCATATCTTTCGTACGGTAACCTCGTTGAAAATGTATCCAGTTTAAACATCTCACAAAAGTAATCTGCAAGACATTTCTTTTACATTTGTGATGTTATTTTTAAACATTCAGATCAAACTATAAAGATATGTCGTCACTTCTTTGTGAAAGAACTGTGATGTTTAACAGTGATTGGAAATCACTGAGATGTCAAAGGCAATATTCACTCACAAAATATCATCTGATGTCATATGAGGGTATTTGCTTTGAAGTGGAGAAGAAAATGGTTTATTTGACAGCAGGAGGTGGGGGAACATTAGTCACTTTTGCACCAAATAGCACTGGGGACGACCTGGGGATAAGTTCCCGCTGAGGAAGTGGAACTAGAGACCATCCAGGCATTTGTTTGCATTTTCACTGCCAACAGTAACACTGAAGAGGTGAAACAGCCAGCCAGCAACCGGCAATGCAACATCAGCTGTTGTTGTGATCTGTTATTTTTATATAATAATCTTCAGTTCTCTGCATTGCCTCTCAGCACGTTGAGGGAAACTGATAGCTTTTCTAAGATTTTTATGTTTGTTAAAATTGCATTGTATTAGCCTCGTGTTAGCTTTGTGCTAGGTTTGTCTTTTTGAAGCTAATGGTGAGAGCTGATGTTTACATGGCTATTGAGTCATTCCATAATAAGTGTGATATGCCATAAAAAAAGACCTAAAAGTTGTGATCTCTAGTTCCTGCAGAACAAATGGGTTCTACCTTCAACAAGTCTTAGAACTATATGAAAAAAATCTCATGCAGTCCAAAGAAGCGTTTGAACCAACAGTCACCAGATTGAAGCTCGTGCAGTTTCTAGAGTCACGCCTCAGAGAGTCCACTGTTAGAATTCCCATATTTACAGCATTAAGAAGCATGTTGACAGACTGCTACATTACAACTCATCTATGTGCATCCACACGCACTCAATTCTGGCTTTGAAAAATAAACATGGCAGCCAAACAACTAATGGAAGACTTAAAAATTAGTGGTAGTAGTCCATTTTATAAAAGTTGCCTTTTTTGTGGCTTAAAAAAGTCAAAGATTATTATATTACAATATCAAAACTATATTTGGTCCTGTGAAAAAAGGACTATGTGTAGTCTGGTGAAAAACTACAATCCATGACTCAGCTTGTATTGTGTTGTCCTTCATTTGGTCCTAACAGAAAGATATTACCCATCTGCCTTCAGTATTTACAGAGGTTAATTATTCCCGTGTAGATGTTCTTGGTGTTGTTGTGAAATTTTGTTGGGCCACAAACAAATATCTGAGATGTAAGATCCAAACTCTGACATCTGAAGTGAAGTCAACTCTGCTTATCAGCTACAGGCGCCAAAGTCTTGTAAGCAGCCAGCTGGTGCCTAAGAGTTGCCCAAGACTTTCCCAGCCAACCAGCTTTCTTTGCCACTGCCACGCAGCAGAGCCAAAACACACATCTCACGGCCGCGGCCAGCACGAAAACTGAGGAGAGCAAAATCGAAACTGAGAGAAATCATGAAACACATTTTGATAGGTGGCAGATTAATGGGATTTCTTTTTATGTTTTTCCTCATTCTTTCCTTTAATCGTTCTTTTGGATTTTTAAAAGTTGTCTGTATAGTAGGAATTTAATTAATTCATTGTCACCCGCTGTGAGATAATCTCATCAATCTCTGAGCAACATAAAGAATCCTTATTTTATTCAACCAAAGTCTGATTTGGCACTAAAGCAAGAACATAAAACCCAAGTTATGGACACAACTCAAACCTGCAGGAGCTGTGGAGATTTAGATATAAGCTCCAGAACATGCTGGGACTATTTCAGCACTGTGGGTGAGGTTTGAATGTGATTTGCAATATGACCATGTAATTACATTGGTTGCTTGTCAATACAAAACTTACAGGAAATAAGTTTTGTTTGCTACCAGGCAGCCTAATTACTACCAGTCATTTCCCTAAGGTCTGACCTTAACAAGGTTTACACGCAAGCTGTTGCTTCAATAACATTTTTCATAATTATATTATTACCGGTAAATCTCCCCACATATTTGCTGTTGCAGATTAAGGAGATATAATCCTTTCAAGGAGAGCACACTGACAGTAAAGCAGTAATCTGCTGTTCTCATCTGATACCAGTAGAGATCAGAGGTCACGGTCAGCTTGCACGCACTCATTTTGTGGCGTAAGGACACCACAGCTGAGCAGATATCAGCTCACGCAGAGACTGAAGTCGCGGGTAGAGGTCAGGGTCTCATCCTTCATGCTGCTGCCAGAAACTAGATGTAATTTATCACCACACAAAACTGTAATGTACCCAAGGTCTGTCTGTGTTTGAAAGAGCTTATGGGATCAGTGGGTGAATCACTGTAATAACCAAAAGCTTCCATGTCATTCACAGTCCTGTTTGTTTGATGCCGTTTGTATACTCATCCCGGGAGCGTGGTGCTACCGGGAACAGCGACGATGGGCTCGGAATGAAATATCTTAAAAAATGTCAGTTAAATGTCTGGGTTATTGCAGCTGCAGATGCTCTTCTACATATGTTGGCAACAAGTCGAAGGAGTCTTTTTCTTCTGACCTCTGACATCAGCACGGTATTTTTACCCAGAGAACATCTAACACCAACAACCACATTCAAAGTCACCTTTCTTCCCCATTCTGATGCTCACATTGACCTTCCACAGGTTACCATGTCTACATTTCTAAATGCACTGAGTTGTTGCCATGTGACTGACTGATTAGACATTTGTGTCTGCAGCACAGACACGGTCCAGTTCAGTGATTCAAATAAGCTGATGTGATGATATTTTTTTAATGTATATTAATTATTTTTGTTTATTTAGCTTATCTTTTAATGTTCTGGACCATAAATGAACTGGGCGCTTTTCCTGGGAGAGTGGGGTGATCATGCCCACTCCTGTCATATAGCATTCAAGTGAAATATCTAGATTTTCTCTTTTAAATCAGTCTTTTTTTCTCAGAGCATTTCTTGTTACCATTCTTAGATTCAGTATCATTCAGTCTCCCCTAATCTCATTCCCTTTCGGCTTTCATACCCAGCACCATGATAAAAAAAAAAATGCACTGCAGTGTTTCAAATAAATTCACTGTATAGGAGGAAATAAAAATGTAGGCATGCTTATTTCACGTGGGACCGTGGGAAATAAATGAGAATGAGCTGCTTTTTATGTAATTATATGCTGAAGTTAATCCTGCGTCAGTGCATTTTAGATCATCAAACACTCAAATGGAAAAGTAATTGCATGTAAAATTCAGTCCATTACATTCAGGTAATAAAGGCATTGGGGATGCAGTTTGGAGGCTGACAATCTAAATGGAATCTCATAGTTTCCTCTTAAATGTTTTCCTTGCAGGCTTTAAGTTCCACAGAGAGGCCGATACAGATCAGACAGAACTGAAGAGGATAAAGTTCAGCAATAAGGGAATTCGCAGCTGATGGTGATTTTCTAATACATGGTTGGCTGCCACTTACATGGCCATATTACCCTCTTGTTACTCTCTAGGAGCAAGAAGAGATGCTGTATGAAGTTTCACCGTTAGTGTGAAACTGATACTTTCCAAAAAGATATTTCCTTTCCAGGGCAATCAGTTTGAGGTAATTTTCTTCCATTCAGGTGCTAACAAATACTTTCCAATACTTAAATACGTAAGGCTGGCAACTAGAGCATCATTTTATTCATCACTGTGTTTGGCTTCTTTTATTCTTCTGTCCCATGTGATCAACAACAAAATGCGCTTTTGCAGAGGTGGAAAGAAACAAAGTAGAAATAATTTGTTACTGTATTTAAGTAGAATTTTCAGGTGTCTGTACTTTAGTTGAGTTTCTATTTTTACTTTAACAACTTTTTACTTTTACTACCTACATATTTGCCCTGAACCATCACTGCATCTTCAAACATCAGACGAATCTGAGCCTAAATGGAAGGACTAATAACACATAAGGGACAAAAGTATTTGCGTATCCATCAGCGGGACTTATAGCAAACAAAGAGATGAAAGTGGTGAAACCATATAATTTAAGCATCACTTATAGCGCTATACTCAGAGGTCACAGTAGGGGCCGAGTGCAGATGTCTGTGTAAAAGATACAAAAGGCACCAAAAAACAACCAAAACAACTGCAAAAAGACCAAAAAATACTACAAAAATACCCAGCTAGCTAAAAACAATGCAAAAAGAGAGCCAAAGCAGCACAAAACAACTGGAAAGTACTGTATGGAAGCTTATTTCTGCAACTGAAAAAATAAAACAATCAGGAAGCCCTGTGAAGGAGGTAATTTCCTCATTGCCCTGAAGCAGATGCATTAGCAGTCAATATCATGTAGCAAGCACAACCAAATTGGCACCAGGTTTTTTAGCTTTGAATGCCTTCTAGCGAATGATAACCAGAGGTGGCAAAAGTTTTGTACTTAAGTAGAAATACAAGTACTTGTGTTAAAAACTACTTTAGTAAAAGTTGAAGTACTGGTTCAACGTCTTTACTCAAGTAAAAGTAATAAAGTACTGGCTCTAAAATGTACTCAAAGTAAGAAAGTAAAAGTAGCTCTTTGTCCTCTTTCTTTTCTCTCCCTGGAAACAGCAGCTGTTCTTTAAGCTAGCAGACAAATTGTGTGGCAAACTGCGAACACTTTTTGTGCTTTACATTTTCTATTATTTTCCTCATCGTTCCTCCGTGTATGTAAAGTGTGCCTTTACATAGAGCTCTGAACGAGCTTTGCAGGAGTCTCTCCCGCTATGGTGTAGCGTGTTTGTTCCCCCCTCCTACCGTGTCTAATTGACGTCTGCTTAAAGCTAAAGTAATGAGTTGGTTTTGAAAATGTAAGAAGTAGAAAGTACCAATATTTGTGTAAAAATGTAGGAAGTGAAAGTAAAAAGCAGTCAGAAAAATAAACACTCAAGTAAAGTACAGATACCTGAAAAATCTACTTAAGTAACGAAGTATTTGTACTTCGTTACTTCCCACCTCTGATGATAACTTCATAAAATATACAGAGTCAGTGTGTTCATGTTGAGCTGCTGGACAGTCTTCTGCTTCTAGTTCACAAGGACATGATGTGCCTTCCTAATTGGCAGAGCAAACTCGAAATTTCAAGCTGTTTTCTCAAAATTTCAACTTGTTAGCTCGAAATTTTGAGATACCTAACTCGATATTTCGAGCTATGGATGCCATTTTATCTTGTTTTTTTTGAAGTGGCAGAAACAAACTTCCATAGAAAAAACACGCCTAAACCATCCTAAAAGAGAAGCAAAAATAACTGAACGAAGTGCTGGAGACCAGACAGAATAAAATGGACAGTGATATAACGAAAGTGTTTCAAAGTCAAAAGATGAAAACAAAAACAAGCACAAAGTCATAAGGTCGCAAAATAAACAAAGTGATGCAAAATGATAACAAAACACTGTCTGTGTTCTTAGGAAAAGCAGGAAGGCTGGGAGTTGTCTTTGTCTCGTAATCTGTCTGTGACTAGAGGCTGTTTGGATTTACAAATGGAACCTTAATATTATTTTACATTTGAATATTTCAAGATGTTTATTTGGCATTCAAGTAATGCACTGAATAAACAAGGAAACTATCAATAATGTGACGTTTGTCATTGCCCAAAAACAAATGTGAGTCTAACTCATTTTCCAAATGTGCCCCATTAAACACAGTCACAGAGTCCCCTCTGAGCTTCAAACTCATTTTCTCAACTTTGACCCCCATTCTTTCACATAACCTTGCATAACCTTTTTTTGTCATGTGAAAAAGAGAAATCCATCAAAACAAAAATAAATATATAAATGCTGCACGGGACCACGTTTATAGCATTTTTGTCCTGATTTGGTGCCTTTAAATTGCTCGTTTTTATGCCCACATAGGCACACACAAGCAAATCATGACCATTAATTTTAAACACACTAATTCTGTAAGACATATTGTCCATTTTATCAGCTCTACCACTTGGTCTGTGTGTCACTAATGGAAACAGACCCTCACTGAAGACGTAGAGTTGCTTCCCATTAACGTCCTACCCCGTTAACACGCTGGTCTGGCTCTGAAGCAATGATCCATGACACAAATGATTCATGAGAGCGTGACATGTAATGTTTTATATTGCTGCAATGAAACTTTTATAAATGTCACCAAAAAAAGGACAGCAGGACTTCCAGGCAAAGCTGTGCTATTCATAGGTGTAGATAATGGCATAAAGGCTGGGATTGGGTGTATCTGGGCAAATTATTAATGAGCGATTGATATATTCCCCCCCGGGCAATTTTATGTGAGGGGGTATCCCTGGTAGAAGGGTAAGAAGAGTTATACACAAGTTCAAATATCAAATCCCACCTGGCAGCATATTAGATCACATTTAATTAGGCTACAGAGGTAATAGTTCTGACATTGTTGCATATCATTGTGGCCTGTTCTTAATATGAGTTGTCACAAAAAAAGGTTTGTGGATGGAAAACGAGGGCAGAGGTGCCAAGGATAATATGTATCAGTGTCACCTGGAAACACTGAGATCATGTGTATGACCAGTGAAACACAGGGATCCAGCATTTCAGCATTTGTTTTAACTATAATAATCATAATAATCTGGCTATATGTCAAACATAATATATTCCAGTAAAAGCCAAAAACATTAAAGATTGACAATTGAGTAACAAGTATTTGAGATAAAATTTCTAGTTTGTTATTTAGGCTCCTTCTAATCTCCACAAAAAGTAAATATGCAGATGCAGAATCAGTAAGCAAGTGATAAGATCTTTGGTGCAAGGAATTTTCACTTTGAAGTTTGCTTGAAGTCCGAGTATTGATCAGTTATGTTTGAGCAAGTCTGTGTGAAGAGGAAAACATGGACTGCTTAAATGAAGTCTTAAAATTATCTTACAATTACGGTCAGAGGTTTATATACGCTCATCATGGCCATGAATGTCATAGTAATTTTGGGGTTTTGATGATTTCTTTGAGCTGCTCTTTTTCCAGGGTGGAATGATTGTGCAGCATACATCTTTAATGACTTTAAAAAACAAGAACTGCGTACACAAATATGAATTTATTTTGGATTTTCTCTAATCCACACAGGGCCAAAAATACATAGTCTCCAATAGGGCTGCAACAATTCATCGATTAACTAGAATAATTTGATTCTAAAAAGTTATCGACACAAATACTGACATAAAAGGCTCACGGCCAAACCAGGGAGAAATAGTTAAAACTCTAAATGTGCGAAAACTAACACTCAGCAACAGGGGGAAACATTGATGACAACACAACAAGGAACAGAGACAAACTGAAGGCTTAAATAGACACATGAGGTAATCAGGGCAAGTGGACACAGCAGGGAACACGGGTGGCTCAAATGAAGCAAATAACAGAAAGCAAAACTAAACACAAAGCACAGGGAGCACGAGACTATCAAAATAACACAGGAAGTGGCGAACCATGAAACACACACAGACGTAACACCAGAGACTAACCACAAAAGGAGGGAGACTGAGGGAAACTAAACCACACATGAGAAACAGGGGGAGAACAAAACACAGAAGAACCACGGCACAGGAAAATAAACAAGCTCAGAACAAAGGGAAACTCAAGTGACCTAATGACAATAAACGAGAATACAAAACTAGAACAAGGTGAAACTCAAAGCAATAACAAGGCAAGGGAGGAACACTGAGGGGAAACACAGGGAGGACTAAACTCTAGAGCTGCAGGAGAGGGAACCTAAACTCCACACATGGAAACTGAACACAGGACCACAACAAAGGGAAACCTGAGTAACATACAAACAACTAATAAGAGAACACGCAAACCAAACTGAAATGAAATCTGAGAAAATACAACAAAACAGAACTTCACAAAAAAGAACCTCAAACACTGGACCACCAGCCAATGATGACATCCAGCAAAGATGTAAGTCATCGTTATTGATATACAATACAGAAATACATTTTGAGACCAGTATATCTGTGATAAGTCAATATCAGCTGATAATACTGACCAACCAATATATCAGTCAGGATGAACCAAGCAGAAGCTGTGATTAATGATCTAATCAGATTCACACAGTCTGATTAAGGCAGATTATGAGCTCAGTGTTGATAAATGACACCTATGCCAAAAGGTTCTGCATCTGACCTTTGACCTCCTTGCTTGTTTAGCCATTAATATTTAAATTAGAAAAATACAAATGGTTTTAAGTTTTCAGGGACTTTAGAAACCACAAACAGTACCAGCCCAGAGAACACAAAATGCCACATGAGACATCATGCAAGCAATTAATAAAACTCATTAAAAAAGTGTAGGCCGTTTTTTAATAAATGAACTTAAATGCTTTAAACATAACTGCAGGCAAGTAATCATTCAAAGGGTGCTGCATCTACAAGGTCAAAAAGTCCTGTTTAGAAATGCATGCATCTCCACAAACTTAACTTTTCACGAGATAAGAAACAACCCAGTTTTTATTTTGTGGCAACATTTTCTGGGTCATTATTTTTAATTGAACGTGATTTGATGAGCTTTAGAAGTAGGAACATATCCTCAACACCCATCTTAAAGAAAAATATGGCTTTCACTGAAAGTCTGAAAACATTAGCTTTATAATGTTACAAATTCTGAAGTGACTGTGTTGATATAACGGTGTGGGGGGTATTTTTTGCCACACGAATCACCACAGCATTGCTGAACACTGTTGATGAACATGTCCATCTCTTCATAACCACAGTGCACCCATCTTCTGATAACACATCATGTCACAAAGCTCAAATCATCTCAAACATGACAGCGGGTTCACTGCTCTCCACAGCCACCAGATCTAAATCCAATAGAACTCCTTTGGGATGTAGGAGACTTGAGCCATGGAAGTGCAGCTAACAAATCTGCAGCAACTGTGTGATGCTGTCATCGCGGACCAAAATTTCTAACGAATGTTTCCAACACCTTGTTAAATCTACGGCACAAAGAATTCAGGCAGTTCTGAAGACCAAAAGCGGGTCCAACCCAGTACTAACAAGGTGTACCTATTAAGGTGTCTGTCTGGGGACTAGATATAAAACTTTATAGTGATCATTTGATGCTGTCATACTTTCCCCGCTCACAAAGGATAGCAATTGTTTTAATACAAGAAAAACTGAGAATCAGTTATGTAACAGCTCAAAGATATCCTTCAAAGGGAAAAAGATCAATATGGCCCAAAAAATTGTCTTTTATGTGTTTTTGATAGTTAAACTGTGAAAAGGCTTCTGTTATGCAAAGCCGAATCTGCTTTCTTTCCCTTGGAAAAAAACCCTTCAACATCCGTGAGAGCTGATGAGTCACATTTCGACTTTATGAACCTTCTGAATGTTTTGAACCCTTTCATTCAAATGAGCTTTCTTTAATTATACTGCCACCAGTTCTTATTTTTACCAGAAAATGTGCTCACATCCCTGCAAGATCTCCTCTGGCGAATTCACTGTATCCACAAAAGTTGGTCTGCCTTCCTCCCTCTGACAGCACAGAAGAGGAGCTCCAGTTTTTTTTTTTTCCCTTTTGATGATTTCTTGGCTCTGGTGCTCATGTTTGCAAATCTAGGCTAAGATTACAAAAATAACACATTAATTCTGCTATAGATGATTTTCCTTTCACTCCCATAGGTGCCAAAATGAATGCATAAGGGCATTTATTTTGATTCAGACGTGAAATGTGCTTGTGCTGATTTATTTTTAGAGAGCAGTTTTAACATTAATCTGGTCTTTCAGAATTTACCTGCTGCTTTTCCAAATGGCAGCCTAACTTATAACCAATCTCACAGTTTCAGATTAAAAAACACATTATCTAGAGCAGAGGTGTCAAACATAAGGCCCGGGGGCCAGAACCGGCCCCTCAAAGACTCTGGTCCGGCCCACTGGATGATGGAATCCCTGTTTTTGGCACTACTTTAGAATTTATTTTTTATGATGGCTTCAAGGTAAAACTAAATTTAAAAAAAGGACATTTTCTGTTTCCTGATTTCTATGATTACAGGGCAGTCTGTACAAAGAACTACCTGAACTTTTTCTATAGTTTTACACATTTCTTCAAAACATTACATACAGCTTTTTACTTATATTCACTCAATATGCACTTGAACTTGTGTACAGACAGAAAAGAGGTTTCTCTGGCCCACTGAAGACTGAAGTGACCTGCATGTGGCCCACAGTGCAAAATGAGTTTGACACCCCTGATCTAGAGTCCTTTATCATTTATCATTATAAAGAAATGCTGAGAGGAAATAATAAATAATAAAAATAATAAAACCTAGTTAGGCAATGTTGTACAGAAAAGCTGAGTTTGATTGCTCTTTGAACAGATATAATGTTTTAATGTCCTTGAGCAAAAAACACCAAACTCCAATGATGTTTATCCATGACCCCAGTCAGCACAGGTCAAAACTGGTGATTAAAGTGTGTTTGCATAGCATCACAGGCTCCACAATACCTGGACCAACGTCTCCAAGTTAGCTGGAACTGTAACGAGGTGGACGGCTGACTCTCATATTGTTACTATAAACAAGTGCACTTGTTTTTGCCAAGTTATTCAATCTGCACAGCTCCAATTATTTATAATTAGCGTGTCATTTGTGCCCCAGGGCACAACGACACTAGTAATTACAAACCTCATTTTACAAGAAAGCATATTCCAAGTATCTCCGCACTGTGGCTGAGAACCGCTTTCAAGCTTTTATTTAGAGGCAGACGAATATGATATTAGCACTAATCTGCTTTTTACATCTCACTTTGACTCATGTTTGAGGATTTTACTCGAACTGGGAGAAAAAATACAGTGAGAACACCTGACACTGTAAATGCTTTTTTTTTTATCACTGAATTGTGATTCTATACTATGGTTGGTTTGTACTGTATAGGCATATCCTCAAAGAGTTTTTTAGCTACAGCACAGAAAGTAAGAAAGTCTGCAGCCATGTTACTGTAGTTAGTTTGAGTACCTGCTCTTTGGCCACAGCAGTCCTACTAGAGCTGCCATAATCACTCATTTCCTACAGTCACACCAACACTCGCTTTTTCTGTTACAAATTTTTGAATAATATAGACATTGAAACAAAAGTAAGCATATTAACATCTACACTAAAACAATTTGTTGTTATTGTTCAAAATTTTTTTAGGTATGATTTCAAAGTCTGGACTTTGACTGGGCTATTGCAACACTTTGATTCTTCACTTTTTCAACCATTCTGTTGTAGCGCGACCACCAGCTATTGGGGGATTATGCATATCAGCTTCCCTGGGAACAATGCGGTTTTCATCCTGGACCAGCTCTTTATCTTCTCAAGGATATAAGAGAGTATTTTGCGGGCCTGGAGGAGGTATTTAATTGTGTCCCTCGGGGCATCCTGTAGGTGGAGTGCGGGGTGTCTGACCTGTTGCTATTGGTTATTCAGTCCCCGTAAAACTGCAACAAGAGCTTGGTCTGCATTGCAGCTAAATAGGTCAGACTTGTTTGGTGGGTGTTCAGAATTAGCCCCTCAGGCTGAGGACATGGTCCTCAGCTGGAAAAGGGTGGAGTGACTCATCCCAGTCAGGGACAAGTTGCTGCCCCAAGTGGAGGAGTTTAAGTATCTTGGGGTCTTGTTTACGAGTGAGGGGAGAAGGGAACAGGAGATTGATAGACAGATTGGGGATGCAACTGCAATGATGCTGTCCATTGTGGTAAAGAGAGAGCTGAGCATGAAAGTGAAGCTGCCAATTTACCGGACGATCTACAGCCCCACCCTCACCTATGGTCACGAGCTTTGGGTAGTGAGCGAACGAATGAGATTGCAGATACGAGCAGTGGATATGAGCTTCCTTTGAAGGGTGGCTGGCCTCTTCCTTCGAGGTAGGGTGAAGAGTGCAGCCATCCGTGAGGGGCTCAGACTAGAGCCAGTGCTCTTCCACATCAAAAGGAGCCAGTTGAGGTGGTTTGATCATCTGACATCTGGGGAGAGGGAAGTCTGGGCTTCTCTGCCTAGGCTGCTGCCCACGTGACATACATGCATGGATGGATGGATGCATGGATGGATGGATGGATGCATGGATGGATGGATGCATGGATGCATGGATGGATGGATGGATGGATGGATGCATGGATGCATGGATGCATGGATGGATGGATGGATGGATGGATTTGCTGCTGTGCTTTGGATCATTATCCTATTGTATGGCTGTCAAACAGAGGCCTCACATTTGACTCCTAAATACTCAATAACTGCAAGGAGCCCAGGTCCAGTGGCTGCAAAACAAGTCCAAATCATCGCCCCTCCACCATTGTGCTGACAGTTGGTATGAGGCACACTCCTGATCAAAATCTTAAGACCAGTTAAAAAATTGCAAGAATTTGTATTTTGCACTATTGGATCTTAAGAAGGTTGTACTGTCATGAATTTGAGATATACTGTAGCTTCTGGGTCTTTTGCAATTTCCCTAAACATTGCATGGTCTTCATACATGACTGCCCCCACCCCTACCGCCTAGTCACCACCAATATCACCAAAGTACCCGGCTACTTTTGTTGCACATCATATATTTGTACGTACTACCACCTCAAAGACTGAACTTTTTGTAATTATTATTTTATTTTTACTGCACAAATTCATATTTAGATGTATGTTTACACCGTTCCACCTCAGGCCGTTTCAATCCTCTGTATGTCCTGCACATATTAACAATATAACTTTGACTTGACTTTGACTTTGATGGTCTGATTGTGGAGTGAATTATGTTCGACATCCAGTCCTGGACAGATTCTGGCATTGTATTAACACACACCTGCTCCAGACCAGCAAACTGCCAAACCTCTGCTGTCATAGAACTCAAGTGTGCTTGATTAGCGGCAGCTGGCTGTGGCTTACACTCTTAATTCTCATGGAAGCAGGATGTACTGTGCAATATATATTAGTCTAGCTATTAGCATGTTCAAATGATTACAATGACAATTCTAAGGCATAGCTCTTTAACATGTTAGGACTACTTAATGTTAAGCACATTCATGTTAGGGACCTCACAGATAGTTTGTTAAAGAATGTATTATTCTTCTTCACCCTGCTTACCATGGAAAAAGGGCGTTCTTTGGTGGTGGAACTAGATTAAAGGTGAGAAGATTGGCAAAGTTGTTACTGTTCATCCTGATGGATAGAAATTATTAAAGGAAATCAATTTTAACAGTTGCTGGGAAATTTCAGCTTGGACCAAAGTGGTTGCATAAATGACTGAAACCTACACCATCACTAAAGCTGTGCCACCGGCATGCAAATCATTCTGCTGCTTTTATAAAATCATTGCTGAATTATGAAGGCTCTTGAATCCTCTTAGGTGAGGTACTACAGCATATAACACACCCAGGCAGACAAGATGCAGACCATTATATATTTATGCATAAACAACATTTCTAGCAGCTTTCGCACAGCAAGTCATTTCATATCAGGATTATGGATGTAACCCATTTACAAAGGGAGTCTTACACATACAGTAGCTGCCCAGTTTTCCTCTGTTGAGCAAAATTAGTTCTGAAATAATTCAAGGACTCTGACAAACAGTATGTCTCCACAAAAGGTTTAATTATGGGTGCATGAAAACTAATTCAATTTTAGTAAATGATTTGCAAAAGTCAAATTAACCCCCTTAAGGTTGTAAACAACGGGGCTTAATGTTAATGTTGCAAACATGTTTTAATGTAAGAGTGACAAACCAAAGCGCTGCCCTTCTATCTCACACCGGAAATTACATTTCGCATTTTCATAATATGGAATTACTTTCTTTTCTTTTAAATTGTCAGCTCTGTAAGCAGTGTGGTCTCGCAACACTAACAGCTTTAATAATTCAAAGACCAGGGCCACTGAAATGCAGCTAAAATATTAATGAAATAACACAAGTATCCATATTCGAGCAATTAGCTTGAGTCCTATTAACTCTCCAGAGTGGTTTATGCAACGAGAGGTTGATCTAACCACTTGGAGTATTTGAGATGTTTAAAAAAGTTCAGGTCTTTGAGCCTTGAGTTTACTTTAGCTAATTATTAGTTAACACATACTTGCCTACAGTTTGCTTTACCAAAACATCCCCTTTTGCTGGTAATTTTGATCTCATCTACAGCACTGTATTATTCTTCTGTACTGCATCTTTGTATTCAAGGATGCAACAGTCAGGATGTGAGACAACCTTTATTTTTCTACTCCTTTAGTCAATCCACATATATTCACTGTGCCACCACCTAGCCATGATCAGCCATTATAATCTCCCCTTTTAGATGAAAGTCAAACTAATTTTGGATGAACCTCAGAGCACCAAAATCCATTAGCAATACGGCTACATTCCAGTTTGACTCGTTTACAGTGTAGCATCCTAAGATCACTCAAATCCTTCTAAAAAAAATTAAGTTTAAACTGAAAACCTAAGAGGAAATCCTCTCATTGTATGTTTCAGTGCAGCATCATTTCCTCTAAATGTCTCAAGATCAGGCCACGGTGTAGTTGGGCTGGTGACACCATGACTGGTGTTCTGATCCTCCTCCCCATAAGGAGTCGTGCTGGAGAGGACCCATGCACCAATGGAGTGGCCCCGGAGGCCAGCAGAGCTTTGTGGAAGCATCCCTCCTTTTCAAAAAAAATAAAAAATAGACTTCACAGTCACAGCATGGGGATAACAGGGACTCGCGTGCGTGCCTGCAGACATAATCTCGTACAAACTGAGAGAATTGACACTGACAGGAAAATGGAGGGCCATTGTCCGTGACTAGCACTTCTGGGCATCCATGCCCTGCAAACACAGCTGTTTTGCAGATGTGCCTGCAGGCAGGGTGCACACTTCAGTTATAACTTGAGAAGTAGTCTATCATGTGAAAATAGTTCCTGTTCTGCCATTGGAAAAGATTTGCTACACCATCTACCAAAATCTGCTTGGAAGGTCCTTTGAGTAACAGCTCGACCAGGGTTTGTGCTTCACATGCACAGATCTCACATCTCTCAACCACCTGCTTTACAGCAGATATAATGCCTGAAAACCAGAGTCTCTCTCTTGGCCTAGCTAGGTTTTTGTTGATACCTTGGTGTCCCCAGTGAAGTCTCTGCAGGATTTCAGGTCTGTGTTCACGTATGATGAGTCTTGCTAGCTTGTGCACCACTGTGACAATGGTTTCGACTTCCTAACATTGCTTATTAAACTTGGCTTGTTAATAAATTATACTATGCACTCCAACAAAGTGTCCATCAAAAGCTTTTTTTACCTCATCGTTGTTACCTAGTCGTTTAGTTTTCCTTCATCCAGCTGAAGTCGATGAGAAAATTCACTGAAATTTGAATCGCTTCATCTATACGGGCCACAAACTTGGCTCATAGCGTGAAATGAATGTGAAACAAGTAAAGAACGTCAAGAACCTTTATTCTTCTTCTGCTCCCTTATTCAATACACATTTATTCATAACCTGATTTTCATGGAAGAGCTAAAATTATTTTGACTACAGAGTGTTTTTGACTGCTTCAGTTCAATTATTGTGGGGTCTTTACCTTACAATAAAAAGCGCCTTGAGGCAACGATTTGTGGTGATTTGGTGCTGTATAAATAAAACTGAACTGAATTGAATTCAGTGTTCAGTTTTGGTCCCAGCTGTTCAATTTCTAGAATGTGATCACAACTTATCCCTAAACACATGGATATATTACAGTGTAGTCAACGCTTTACTTTCCTAAAATCAACCAGGACTGTTAATTATCCGTTTTCTTTTTATGTGTTTCCTTAACAGCAGTCACACATCTTTAAATACACCTGTGAGTTAACTGTGGCAGGTGTGAAAGCAACACATCATTAGCACAAGAGCTACAAAGTCATTCACGGATATCAGGTAAATGTACTTTTATCTTTGATCTTAGAAGCAAGGCACAAAAATCAAGGAGAGGAATAAAGATGTGAAAACACCAGAGAAGGTATAAAAATTAGTGCTGGGACTCTATTAAAAAATTTTAATCGAGGGTCTGTAATTAATTAATCGCAATTAATTGCAAATTAATCGCAAACCATATATCAACAAATTAAACATTTTAAATTTAAAAAAAATATTTTACTACTAAAATTTTATATGCTTAACAACAAACATGTTTATTGCTTTTTTAAAAAAAACTTGATTATTTAACAAACAGATTGGGCAAAGTGCTATTGTAGTTATTCAGATTTCAAGTATTTTAGGAACCCCTGATTG
>VOQJ01038137.1:0-16023 GCA_015052665.1 Apistogramma diplotaenia | reverse complement strand
TGCAAATTAATCGCAAACCATATATCAACAAATTAAACATTTTCAATTTAAAAAAAATATTTTACTACTAAAATTTTATATGTTTTTTTTAAAAAAACTTGATTATTTAACAAACAGATTGGGCAAAGTGCTATTGTAGTTATTCAGATTTCAAGTATGTTAGGAACCCTTGATTGTTTAACTTATTTGAAAAATAAAAAATAAATGTAAACAATGATAGACTAATGTTTAGACAATTAGACAATAATGATAGCACCATTTCTTCTACTGTACAAATTTAAAATAAAAAATAAAACTATACAATATTGCAACTCTTGTGAGTTTAACATCTGGTGTAAACAAAAAGTACCATTCCTAAGCACCAAAGGGGTCTGCAGTCTGTTGATCCATTTAGCCAGATGCGGACTCACTTATTTTGGACCTGAAACCAGTCATCTGATGCAACGTGGGCTGGCTGGAGCTCAAGTGCATCACTGCCAGGTTTTCTTTTATGATTCGAAAGGAGGAGGGAAGTGAAGGAGCACAGAAGCCCCTAAAAAGCACCGCACTGTTAGAAACAGAAAAGGACGAGAAATAATTTCCCGCATCACTTTGGCGCCTCCCTTGTGTGGCGCCCCTATGCATTGCACATAAATTTGATAAATTGCGTTAAAAATTGTAACGCGTTAAAATCTTTGTAATTAATTAATTTAAATTAACGCGTTAATGTCCCGGCCCTAATAAAAACATATAGCTACTATGATTTCATCCACTGGTTTGTGAAGAGTATCATTGGCTATCAGTTTGTCAATCACAAGCAGATAGTCAATGATGTGTTTGTTCAGTAGGACCCATGAAGTCGGTAGAAAAGTGTTAACAGAGGACAAGTCAGAAAACGGTTTTCCCCTGAACCAAAGGACCTGAAGTCTTTTTACAACACCAAGTATCGCCTCCTGCTGGCCATTAAAAAATAAATGTTGCTTTAAAGCACTTCCACATTGGCCTTTTTAGACACAGAAGTTATACCATCTATGTGAAGTACAATTAAAGCTTCAATGAAAATTACATTATGAAAGAAAAAAAATGCTCATTGGACTAATTACTTGTTTTATGTGGATTTAATATGAATTTAATATGGCTGTGAGATTTTGGTAATCACACAATCTCACTTGTTGTACCCGAAAGCCAGCTTGTAACCCTTGGCGGTGTGCGTTTTTTTGCCATGAGCCATGTTACAACTGCAGAGTAACACAGAACAAACTGTGCACCCCAGGGGGTCATCAGCAGGCAGTGCAACCAGGGGGAAAACTTTGGGAACATGGAACAGCTTTGTTGACAATCAACACTGAAACAGATTGTCGTGTCTCACTTTTGTTTTGCTTCACCGGGCTCAGTGTGAACACATGCATGCGCCGCACCCCAATTATAACCGCCTCCGTGCGAGGCCTGCCCATCTTTTTTGTCTTTCATGTGAACGAATGAAGGGGAAGTTTCTTTGAGCTCTTCATTTATGAGCATGAAGGATTTTTTTTTTTTTTATCCTCCATGATATATGAAATATGAAACACACATTCAGCAGGGCTTCCAACTGAAGGAGCTGGTAAAATTACCGAAAATCAACTATTCAAACATCTCGTAGGCGAGAAGGAGCAGAGCTGTTTCAGAGAAACAACTTAACTTGTTGCCTTGTGACAGTAAATTGTCCAATCTGTAGAACCAGGAACTGGAATACAAAGGCTAAGGGCTTCTGCTGTTCGTAGTCTGCATTCGTCCTCAGCAAAAAAAGAAAAAAATAATAACAGCCCTCTGGATTTGGAAGCCTCATTGTCAGATCGCTCTCCAAGAGACTTGGCAAGTGTTTCACCCAGAGGCTGTACTTTTTCTTTTTTTTTTTATTTAGCTATGCCTCTGTTCATGGATGATCTAATTCGTGCCACAGCAAAAGGCTAAAAAAGTGTCAGCCAGGATGAGTTTTGACTGGCAGGTGGAACAAAATGATGAGGTAAAAGCAAGGAAGAAGTATTTTACTATTTTACCCTCAGAAAACTCTGAATTATTCAGGCAGGACTGGAAAACTTTTAGCCACGAGGGACTTTGTAAGCATTTTTCCCTTTCCTTTTGACACAAGAGGCCAGTCAAGAAGAGGTCACCTTAAGATAGATCACTCAACAAGCCTTCGGACTCCCCGCTGGGCTGCACAGCATCTATCCATTTTCGAATTAGCTCCTAATGTTCCCTTTCAGCAAGAAAATACAGGAAGGCGAACTTTCCTCGTGGCACGCTACCAAAAATAGTTAGCGCATCTAAAAATCTTCAAACCTCTATTAGGACTGATTAACTCCTTTGAACATCAGTTGTTTTTAGTAAGCTGCCTTCTGCTGAGTCCTGAAAAACCTTGCTCAAGGCAGTGCCAGTCACTTTACAAGTGCTGATCCTCCTCCTCCTAAGCGGATTGGGGTGGGATGTTTTGACGTTTTGCCAGCTTCGGTCAGTGATAAGGTTGACCCGGTCATCTCGCAGCAAGCTTCTACACAGCACTGTCTTTTCTTCAGAGAATAAGACAACACAGTCTGTCCTTAATGGATGGCCTCGCGCAGGCAAGCACAGTCCTGTCCTGTGACAGCAACTGCACAAAAGAAGAGGAATATGAAGCCCCCCCCCCCCAAGCATGTCTTGATTTTCACTTCATTTTTTGACAAGTGCAGTAGCTTTTTATTTTTTGGAAGAAGCAGCAGCATGGCTTCTCTTTGTAGCAGCTATAAAAGCTACTGATAATAGATCAAAGACGACGTTAAGCCTCAGAAAATCATATTGTGACACGCCGCAGCAAACAGTATTTGAGCTCAGACAGGCAAGGTGTGCGCCAGCATTTCCTGCCTCCCGTCTTCTGTCTTCAATCTTCATTTATTAAATTAGAAAGTTCAAATTGCCGGCTTTGCTCCAGTCTTGAGATTTTATAACCAGTCGGCCAGCAATTTAGTCCAGTTTGCAAAGTAGTTTGTTTAGAGCGTTAGTGCGAGGTGCAAAGTGGAAAATGTGAAATCTCAGTGGCTCAGACAAAAACCAGAACGTCGGTTCCGTGCTTTTAGTTTTGATTTAATTCAAAAGCAAGCAGAGAAAACACAAGCTTTCAATGCTCAGCAGTACATTCTCTTAGCAAGTGACACTAATAACGGCCTTGTGTTGCGACGTCTGTCAGCTCTGCATTCTCCGCAATGAAATAAGTTCTGTACAAAGAAGCATGTCTCCTGCTTTTTTGAATGCAGGCAGCACCATCTAATTTGTCCAATTTTTACCACTGAGAGGGTACCAATTTATAAAGCCGGGTGAGGAATTTTCAATTTAGCAGAAATCACACAGAGTTCGCGCGACGAACGGGAAAACTCAGCCCTCGAGAAACGCTGAACACATGATCGCGTCCTCACAGAAGCGTGTGAAGCAGATCGTGGAAGCACTGTGGGGGAAAAAATGGGCCATCATCCTTTGAAAGTGACAGCAAAGTCGCCGGAGTAATTAAAGCCGAGTTGGCTGCTGTGTAAGTTTGTTCTCCAACTGATCTCCTGTATTGACTGTAAAGTTCATTCTTGATCAAGACAAATGAATAAATGAAAAATGGAAAATATATTGTCCTTTCATTTATTTTTTAACCGTGTGTCCTTTTTGCGATGAAACTGTTATTACAAGCGTTGTCAACAAAGTGACCAATAAAAATACAGCACGAAATGATGCGCTGATCAATGAGACAGCACACTGCAGTCACACGGGCCCAGAGTCCAGTCAGTAACCACCTAGAATCCATCAGTTGCTAGGGAAAAATTTTTATTCCCCAACCGTTTGGTCTGGAGTTGCTGGAGGTTGCTTGCAGATGCTGATGCCTTTATTAAATCCATGTAGCTCAGTATAACTTTCTCTGAACTCTACGAAATCATAGAGCGCCTATGCACCTCAAGGAGGTGCTCACATGCTACACAAAGACAGGAAGAAACCCTCATGTTTGGCTTATTCGTCATTTTTTAGATGATTCCTGTGACGTTTCTGTGAAGGTGCTGGATGCCGACTACTTTTAATTTGGCATTTTTATCTACATTTTCCTCTGTTTTTTCTGTATGTTTATAATTAAGAGTCACAGCAGTAAAACAAATCAAGAGCTAAATGGTTTATTTATGCGGCAGATGTAACAAATGTTGATATTGCTGACAGCAATTATCGTCCGTTTTTTGATAAGGTTAATTTGTGAACAGAAAATGTTTAATGAAGCATCATAATTTACTGTTTAAAAGCACTAATAAAGCACGTAGGACAGGGATCTCCAACATTTTTGCTTCTTTGTGTTCCCCTGTCATATGTGATGCATGTAAATTAGTTATGCACTGATAAAACTCTGCAGTGAGATTGTATAATTATTTTTTTTCTTCCTTCTTGTTTTATTTACTTATCTGACGAAATGCCAGGACAAGAAGGGAAGAAGTTATGAGCTGGAGGTACTACCTGCTGCACCGGTCAATGAGACAATAATGCGGGTTAGTGCTGAGTTAAATCCACATAAATACTTTCACATTCCTCCAGTTGAGTCAGGTGACCAGTGTCGAGTTAACTTGAGGAGGTGAATTTTACAGAAAGCCTGTGTCCTTGGTGGGTGCAGCTTGTGTTAGTCTTTCGCCATGCTGATTGATAGTGGCGGATGCTAATTCCATGGCAAATGATGCTATTATTCAGGGGCTCAAATTGAATTACTTCATCCATTGGATCTGCTTAGCATTGTCCCCATGGAGAGTTTAGAAACCAGTGTAATCTTCCCTACTTGCTCACAAGTCCCGTTTGTCATGGCCAGCCTCTGTCTGTCGTTGGTTCTTCACTGCAGCACTGTTGCAGCAGCAGAAAAAAAAAAAAGGCTTTTCATGAATCATGGTGCATTAGTGTGCGCTTCCAGCAGAGTCAAGCAATGTGACATGTTGACAACGGCCCAGTAAACTCACAGAGTTTTACTCACCGTAATGCTCTGCAGTTAAATACAGATAAAAGAACACAACAAAAACATAAATAAATCTAAAACTGAAACACAAAAAAGTGTTTCAAGTATTTTGCGATGCTACTGTCCATGTCGCATTCATATTCAGTGTTTTTCCAGTTCTGTCAAATACATTTGTAATACACCTTTGGTTCCTTACAACCAAATGAGCATCACTGAAACACCACAGCCTACCATAGTTTTATTGCTTACCATCTCAGGATAATGCATCATATCACAAATCATCTCAAACTGGCTTCTTGAACATGTCGATGAGCTCACTGTACTCAAATGGTCTCCACAGTCTCCAATAGAGCACCTTTGGGACGTGATGGAGATTCACATCATGGATGTGCACCTGATAAATCTGCTACCGGTGCAATACAATGTCTTCTTTGCTGTACACCATTACTTTGTGACTTGGAAAATGCAATGACTGTATTATTTTTCAGATATTGTGGCACTTTCCCATCTTACTTGTTTTTCCTGTCACATGCCAGAATTGGCAGTCTCCAGTGTTGCCTATTAAAAAAAATAAAACTGGGAGTTCTGGAAATAAATCACATGTAAAGTAACTGAGTGTTTTATGTTCATTTTGCATGCATTTGTCTCCTTGAAACAAGTAAAAATTAAACTAAATGTAATTAAGAGTTTAAGAATAATAAGAGAAAACATCGAAGCTGCCTCACATGTGACAGATCAGTTAAGTTTACAGCTGCAAGGGTTCAAGGTGCAGTACATTTTGTGTGGTTTTTTTTTTATACAATTAGAAAAATTGTAGAAAAAAGTCAGTTTTCTTAATATATAACAGCGGCACACAAGAGTGGGAGGTTAAATATAGAGAAAAATGTAAATACAGCTTGATTTGTCAAGTGCAGCTGCAAAATTTATATTTATTCAAATGTGTGAGGAAGCATGATAATAAAGTATGATCAAGTAGCTGCGTGGGTGGGAAATATAAGTTTTAATATGCATAATTTGAAGCAGTATTGAAGAGCTGAGTGTGGAGGTAGTGGAGATTTTTTTTCCCTAGTGTTTCGCCTCTGTTTCTTAGAGCCACTAAAGAAAAAGGACATAGTACTGTGTGGCAGTTTAAAGTGGGTGGGTGGGTTCAAGGAAATTCTTACAGAGTGCTGTGCTATTTCTGTCAAGCTTATCTTAGTGGACTTAACTATTTAGTCTACTTTGTCTTAACTGGCATTTATCGTCCTGTAATTTAGTGAATTGAATTAAGTTTCACTAAATAAGCAAAAAAACAAAGTGTCCCTTTTACAGACGCATTGCCAAATCTCCAACACTTCCCACACAGCACAAGTCTGACTTAAATACAGTCAAAAGAACAGACGGGCTACTGCAAACTCGTTAAGTCCTGATGGAGGATGTTTTAGCATGCAAACCAATCACAAGAGACACGTAGGAGGCCGATCTTAGAGATCCCTCTCGATGTATTTATAACCAGTTAAAAGAAAATTTAAATGATTGGAAATTCCTGCTGAGGACTAAGTGACCATGTGACTGCATCCAGCTCCCTGTTAACAGTATCACAGGATTTGAGCCCCTCAGTAAGCATGGAGAAAAAAATACGACTCAGTTCGAAGCTGTGTCGTTTTTGGGGGGGACACATTAGCACTGTGAACTACAGGCAACATGGAAGCCACATATTTGGATGAAAAGCAGCGCCCTGCAGACATGATGATGATGATGCATTCTGAGGCCAGTTTCTGTGCTCTTGATGGATGATACAGAAACACCAGTTAAGGACCATTACCGTGTGAAGCCAATTTTCCACAAGAGCTTCGACATTGAGATCAGAGTATGAACTCCAATAGAATCCAGAGGCCCTGCGACACAGAGGTGCAACTTAAAACACCGCGGATGGCGGAGTACCTGCGCGGCCTCTGGCAGCTGACGTGCTCCGCTTGCACGAGCGAGTTAAAGTCGCGAGGCAAAAATGCTGAGAAATGTTCGCATCAGCAGGTTTTCATCCATTAGCACAGGAACAGGTTAAAATGCATTCACAGGGTAAAAAATGTATTCTGTGCAGAAACATAAAATTAAAAGCTCAGCTACACAAACACACAGTGAGTAAACAGAGCTAGTTTAAACAACTGCTGTGCTGCAAAGACAGAACCGTAGAAATCAATAAAACTAACAGTTATGTTGTGTAGTTACAGCTGTACTAAGTATACAAGTAACAAATCTATTGGAGTTGCTATGCAGTAGTTAATATGCTCACTTTGAAATCTGAGGTGATTTTGAACATGAATATTTCAAAACCTGTTAAAGATAAGAGCCTGAAATTCTCACTGATCTTTGTTACTCTTGAAATTAATCGGGATCTGTAATTTTGGACAGATGCATAAAAGAATGTGTGAGTACTTTATAGTTTAAATATGAAAAAATGGGCCACTACACTAATAAACTTCACACTGCAAAAAACAAATGGTGATCATTTCTGAATGGTTTGTAGTTGAATTTCACAACACTGTAAATTAAAGCATGTTGAATACCGTTTAAACAAAGACAAAAATGAAGAAAATTCCACTTTTGTTCAACTTTTATGCTGGATTGAGCAAATACGAGAAATAAAACTGATTGTTTCCAGATGGTTTCCAGGATGGAGGCCCTGGCAGACCGATCACCGGCTATCGAGACTGGCTTTTGGTACAGTACATGGAATGTCCACTCTCTGATGGGGAAGAAGCCTGAGCTGGTGGGTGAGGTTGAGAGGTACTCACTAGATATTGTCTGGCTCACCTCAATGCATGGCCTGTGCTCTGGAACCAGTCTCCTGGAGAATTTGTTCTAGTCTGGAAGACTGGCAGGTGAGCTGGGGTGAGTGTCCTTGTATCCCCGTTACTGTTAGGTGAGAGGGTTGCTTCTCTGCACCTTCGGGCCGGGGAACAAGTCCTGACTGCTGTTTGCACTTATGCACCGAATGACAGTTCAGAGTACTCACCCTTCTTGGAGTCGCTGGGCGGGGTGCTCCATCCGGTGACTCCATCATCTTGCTGGGAGACCTCAACATTCATGTGTCTGCTGAGAGAGACCTGGAGGGGTGTGACTGTGGGTAAACGGCCTGCCCGATCTGAACCCAAACAATGTTCTGGACTTCTGTGCAAACCACAGTTTGTCCATAACAAACACCATATTCCAACACAAGAATGTCCATAAGTGCACGTGGCACCAGGAAACCGTAGATAGTACAGTAGGTAATCATATCATCAGCTCTGCGGCCGATGTGTGGGTGAAGAGGAGGAGCTTAGCTGTCAACCACCACCTGATGGTGAGTTGGAATCGAGTGGTGGGGGAGGATGCTGCACAGATCTGGTGCACCTAAACATATCATGAGTGTGTGCTGGGATAGCCTGGCAGAGGCATCAGTCCGCCTCCGGCAGAACTTCGACAGCATTCCGAGGGAGGCTGAGGGCGCTGAGTCCGAATGGACCATGGACCAAGGTGGCTGGCATTTGTCATGGTGGTAATCCCTGTACCAGATGGTGGTCACCGGAGGTGAAAGGAGAAATTGAACTGGAGAAGGAGTCCTATCGGGTTTGGTTAGCTTGGGGAATTCCGGCGGCAGCCGACGGGTACCGGCAGGCCAAGCGGATTGCAGCTCAGGTGCAACTGAAGGATATAGTCAGGTGGTGCAAGGAATACTTTAAGGACGTCCTTGATCCCACTGACATGCCTTCTGTAGTGGAAGTAGAGTCTGGGGACAAGAGTGATGACTCACCCATCACTGGGTGTGAGGTGGTTGAACAACTCCTTGGTGGCAGGGCCCACGGATGGACGAGGCTCCTGCAAAGCTCGCTCAGAGACCGGCAAGAGCTAGAGGAAGTTGCGTTTTAAATAGAGGCTAAATAAATTAAATTACAGGCATTCCTTAACGACACAAAGGCCTGAATGACCTCTAATTTCTTTTTTTATGAGAATTGTTATATTTGACGCTTTAAAATCTTAGAAACATAGCGTCTAATCCTATAAATGGCATTATCTTGGCATTCAGTAACACTGAGAAATCTTGGAAGTATTTTTCATCAGAATGTCCTTCAACGGTCGCATTAAACAAACATGGAGGATTTATCACTAAAATTAGAAACATCCTGTCTCAGAGTGACGCTGACAAACTAGCTCATGCATCCATTACTTCTAATTCAAGGTAATTCATTATCAGGCTGTTTTAAAAGCTCCCCGAAAAGCCTTCAGCTGATCCAAAATGCTGCAGCGAGAGCACTGACAGAGATATCATGCTTTTCCTATGTTGGCTTCTCCTCACTGGCTCCCTGTTAAATCCAGGAATTCATTTAAAATCTTCTTCTTACATCCAAAGTATTGAAAAATGAGCCACCATCCTATTTTAACCCTGCAGTGCCAAGTGTGTTATATTTGATATGAGTTTTTGTGAGTGTGTGCAACAAATAACAGAAAAATGTACAGTTTAGCAAAAACAATACTTGTTAAAACTCATATATGGAATGTGATAGATATATATTTTTTTAATTTGGCAGAAGATTAATACATTAAAAAAATACATATATAGTTATCTAGCAGGCAGCACGGCGGTGTGGTGGTTAGCACTACTGCCTCACAGGAAGAAGGTCCTGGGTTTGATTCCCCCTTGACTGGGGTCTCTATGTAGAGTTTGCATGTTCTCCCCACATGTGCGTGGGTTTTCTCCAGTTTCCCCCCACAGTCCAAAGACATGCACTTACTGGGGTTAGCTTAATTGGTGATTCTAAATTGCCCACAGGTGTGAGTGGTTGTCTGTCTCTGTGTTGGCCCTGCGACAGGCTGACGACCTGTACAGGTGTACCCTGCCTCTCACCCTATGTCAGCTGGGACAAGCAACAATCCAACCTCGTCTTCAGTCCACACAAAGCCTCTCACATTAGACTTTTTTTTAAAATAATGAACAATTCTTTGCCTGCTGAGTCCCTCCGCGCATGCGCATGTGACATAAAAAAGCTGTACAAAATAAAAACGCCACCAACTTGTGGCCTGGCAATGGGAACTACAGCGTCTCTCGTGTAAACGGGAGGCTCAAACGCATCAAAACGACACTGTGTCCAGCGGAAACGGCGTCATGGAAACGGGGCCCTAGACTCGAGAGTCTTGCTTGTTCTCAGTAACGGGATGATGTTGCAGAAATCCACATTTTTATTTTTAAAATGTCTCAGATGATTATTTATTCTTACAAGGTCACATGTGGAGACCTTACAGTATAAGTTTTACAATTTCATTCAGTCTCAACATGTTCTCCAGTCTTGCTTTCACAATATGGTCCATCATACCTATTATAGCCTATATACACAACTACAAGCTATTGTGGATATTGTGGACTATTTAATTGGTAAAGAAATGCACTGTCCTTCATTCATTTGAAATTAATGTTGCTTGAAGTATTTGCATGGGTAAAACAGCAAATAAAGTGTTAACACAGTCAATGTTGTCTCTATAGCTTCTAGCGCCACTCACTGTGTACATGCTTTTAGTTGTCAGGTTTAGATTTACCTCAAGTGACCTTCTATTGTTATGTGCACTCCATTCGCAGCCACCATCCTGGGGATTACAGATAAAAATTGAGCTTTTAGCGATATCTGGTACAACATGTTCTGCTAAATTTAAATTTAAACAAGGCAAGGAAAAAAAAGCATCCAAGTCACACGGGCACCAATTTTTTTTTTTTAAACCGAGTTCCTTAAAAGATGACATCTCCAAAAACTAAAATACAGACACTGACAAAAAAATAATCATAATAAGGAACTCTCTACTGAATCTATTCTCTTGACTAAACTGAGTGACAGCATTTGGTTGTAATGTTTGTATTAGTGTCACAGTTTCTCCGGTTGTCTCTCCAGCAGTTCTTTGTGTCGGGGAGAATCTGCTCATCGACAAGTGAACCTGCAGCGCCTGTTTGGGTGGAGAGCACCAAGAGTGATGAGCCAAGGCGGTTGAATTTAACCACAGAAACCAGTCGTCTTCACTCCAAAATGGGAATCCCGGAGCGAGAGGGAGCCTGTCAGTTCCATCAATGCCAGGTTAATCCCAGAGAAGAAACTGCATTTTTATTGGCCTGCGTCTCACTCCGGTGCCAAGACCAGCAGTCTAATAAGTCAGTGATGCCTCTTTTTTTTTTCCGCTCTCTCTCCAGATTTGAGGCCTACTTTGAGTTACAGCTCTTTTTTTTTTCCTCTGACCTCAGGTGAAGAAAGTTTTCTATGAAATGAAGTCTTTTTTTGTCAAGGCTGATGAAAGACGGTGACACAACATATATTAGCCCCTCAGCCTCCTGCTGCTCTCATTTAAAAAGTAGCAGATGCATAATATTCTCAAAGGGCCTTTCATTAAATTATTAACAAAAATGTTGTCAATCTTTGCTGTCAGATGTATTCAAAGGGCTATAATCCACTTCTTCACGCTCAAATTTGCCTTCAACCATCTCTATTTTCAAGTACATCGGTTAGCAACAGCTTTTATTGCCAAGTACGCCTTTCAACCTGCCCCCACCCCCGTGCTCAATAGATGGGAAAGCATTTATTTGGTGCCCTGTGGTCCATCTGAAAGAGGCCTGCTTGCTCTCTTACCTTCGCTATGGTCTAAAAACCTTTCAGAGTGGAAAAAAAAAAATGCACAAACATGCCTGATTTTCCAATGAGCTAAGCACATGCAAATTGGACTTCTTAATGTTTAACAGCTGGTACTTTCATTCGCAGCTAATGTTGACTAATTAGCCAGTCAGTTAGTAGCTAAAGCACAGGCAGCAAGTACCTGGAGCACCAGTGATCACCACCCACCTTCACATCTCATTACATGAGCAGAATCAGATTGTAAATGGCAGGTAAGCGCCTGACAGCAACAAGAAACCCGACAAACCTTTTGTGGGCAATGCAGTGGAATATTGTTCTCTCTCTGGTGACTGCTTCATACTTCATGGAGTCAACAGTGTGGGTAACAATGGATCTAACGAATGACTCCAACAGTTTGCAGCTGAATCTTTTTTAAAAATTAGCCTATTATTTATTCAACAGGCAGAAAAGGATCACCCAAATCTACAGCTTCCATCAACCTTATAGCATACTTTAGCTATTTTTTTTAGTTTTCCACCCTGCAACAACATTACAGCACATTTTCCTATTTTTTCTCCCACAACAAGGTTTTCTTTTTCGTTCTGTACGCTGCCTGAGTCAGCACTTGCACGGATCCTTCTCTGCTACAGACACAAACACAGATCCTGTATCACACTCCAGTGTCGTGTCAGTGTGGTCATCCACATGGAGCTTCATGTTCCCCATTTGATGTGGAAATTTAGGTCACTTGGACCCAAGCAGACCCCAGCAGACTTGCAAACAGAGAAACGAACACACCTCTTTGTAGCACACACGCTTAACATCTAGCAAGTGATGACAAATGTGGTTGAGCATTTCTTGGTATTTTGCTTCAAAGGAGCCAGACTTTTTAAAGTGGTCATAAACAGCTGCCCTTCAGAGTTTTTTTTTTAACCCACTTCACACTGACCTACTGTATGGATCATTCAAGTATACAAAAGGCCCCTAACTAAAGGAATGAACCAGTGTTGTGTGTACACATAATATGCAGTTTAGCAAAGGATTCGTTTTAAATTGTAAGCATTTTGTTGCCAGCTGACTGTCGCGAAAACACAATTTGTTCCAATTTCTTTAGCTGATTCTGTGACGAAATGCCAGAAATAAGACATTTCAGAGTATAACACAATATTTTTTGACACCAACAAAAAGAGCCACAGTATTAGACAAAAATTTGGCATATCCCAGTATTGTGTTCAGTGTGTCCATAAAATATTTAGGAAACAGGACAAGTGGAGGGGGAAAAAAGTGTCAGGCCTAAAATACTATCCACAGCAGATGAACAGTACATTAAAGTCATGGCCTTAAGAAATAGCAAACAAAACGGCAAAGACCTGACACAGGACCCGACCCCTTAGTTGGAACACTTCCTGTTTGCTGAAGCCTCATCAGAAATGGTCCCAGTGGAAGGGTGGCTGTCAAGAAGCCATTCTAAAGTAAGAGAAACGGATAGCAAAAGCTGAGGCATGCAAAATTACACAAAAACTAGACTGGCAAGGCGTCCAATCAAAATGTAAGCATCTGTTTCTGCAGGGCCCTGAAATACAACCTATATTTACGCTTCCGAATGACCACGCCCACCTCCAGCTTTGCGTGTCATATGTCTGTGGGTAATGTTGCCGTGGCTCAGAGGACAGAATAGTAATTTATCAATCGGAAGGTTGTTAGTTCACTCCCAGGCTGTCATGTCAAAGTATCCCGCAGCAAAATAATGACTTATAACGAAATTGATATTTACATCTTTTTAACGCACTTTTGTCCACGACCGCTAGGTGTCACTTTTTTCCCTTCCAAAACGTAAATATTGGTCAGAATTTCTGCTCGCAGAAACAACCAATACCTACGTTTTGACTCTGAGGACAGGCTCCCGGCAACAGGTCTGATGGGGTGATGAATCTAAAATTTTGGTTCAAATCATTGTCAGTGTGCACCAGGAGATCAGGACAGTGAGTGTCTGCAGATATCTGCACGATGGAGGCTCTGTCATGGTTTGAGGCTGCATTTCAGCCAGAGGTGTTGAAGATCTCGTCAAAGTTGATGGAATTATGAAAAGAGAAAAGAAGCATCAGATTTTGATCCACGGAACAAAACAGAACAGAATAAAACTACAAATGTCTTTTAAGAAGCCTGGAGAACTATTCCTGAAGACTGCTTAAAGAAATGAGAAGAAAGCTGCCTCAGAGAATTATGCAAACTCTGTCTTTGCCTTACAGTTTGTATTTACATGCATGTTTTCACATGTTTCAATAAGCTGCTGCACATATTTCCTTTGTTCCAACAACATATAAAGAAATCAGGGGTGGCTCGAGACTTTTTTTTTTTACACTACTCTAAGTATTACACCGCTTATTTCAGCTGCTGTAGTTCAGCAGGTTTTGTCTTTTACTCCAGCACTACAACTTCTTTAGGTATTTAAAAAGCTACTGTAAAAAAATATATATTGTCACAGGAACGGATGAGGGTGGATCCAAGTGCCACGAGGACGCGAGGAGGTCGAGAAGATTTAGAAACTGAGTGCACGCTGTGTTCACACTAAGTACTTTTCACAGGATTTGTTGACGAGTAAGCGTAGAACCACAAATAGGAGATAATTCAGTGCCTCGATACCGCTCAGCAGCAACATTCAAACTGCATGGGGGCACCTTTAGTGGTCCGTCTTTTGAACACTGTATCTCAGAATGGGAGTAACATGTCAACAACATCTATGGCCGTATAATTAAGTAGATTAGTGCACCTTGCAGTCACATTTCTACTTTCCCTCATTTCTTCATATGGAAAGTGTTTTTGAAAAGGTGTGGGAGGTGAGGGTTTTTTTGTTTTGCTGGTGCAAATGTTAAGAAATTCCCTCTAGCTGTTCCTGAGATATTTAGTTCACGAGAAACTGGAGGGGAAAGTGCCAACAGTCATAGTTGCTGCAGCCCGTCCTCCCTTAAAAAACGACCTCATGGGTTGTTTTATGACCAATACCTACATCTTAAAAGTAAGCAACCTCTAGCTATTGCACACAAAAGGCTGTGTGTTCAGCTCTCTATGGCACGTTTGAAGAAATGCGCAAACATGGATTTTCTCAGATTTCTGAAAAGTCTTTGGGGACTAAATGGTATTAGATATCTACTCGAGCACTCAAAGCGCTCTATACATCCTGCCTCACTCACGTCCATTCATACAAGCACTTCAGTATTTTCCCCAAGGATGCGTTTGCACACAGAAAGGAGCAGCCAGTTATTGAACCACCAGCCTTGCAATTAATAGGTGACCTGAGCAACAGCCACTTTACACACTGCTGTGACACAAAAAGCCACGTGTTGGGGCACACGCATGTGTCGTTCAGATTGGAGGACACAGATTACTGGTGTAGTGGTTAACACATTTCGTCCCATTTCAAGACCAGAAGGAGACACAAAGCCAACCTCTGGTGGTCGCAAGCTAGCGAACTCCCAGGTCCCGTTTACAGGGGAGGGTTTTCAGGGGAAACTGTGTTGTTTTAGTTTTCAAATAAATGTGTTCAGATGCCTCTGTTTCCAAAAAGCAGCATTTTCGCCCGTTAACACAGAAATGGAGACTGGAGCTCCGCTCTGGAGCCCGTTTTCAAAAGTTATCGTCTTCACACTGATCGCGTGTAAACAGAAAGCCGAAACGCATCAGATGGAAACGTTGCCGTGTAAACGGGGCCCTAGTGGCAGCCCAAGCCCAGGTAATTGGAAGGGTTGTGTCAGGAAGTGTGAAATCTGTGTCAAATCAAACATGCAGATTCATCCACTGCGGCAGCCTCTTGGAAAAAAGGGAGCAGCTGAATGTATGTGTACCTGAATGTTAAATTGCTCTTTTTCTTCGACTGTGAGAGAAACAGAGGAGCAAAAGGACTGAACAGCAGCTGTTTTCCCACATCATAAATGTTTTACACTGTGTGAAACATTTATACAGTCGATGTTGTGACTAAAGACATTGAAAGAGTGCAACGATTGACCGGGACTTGGTTTTTTTCTTGCCTGAATACATTTAGCAAATAAGCAGCATATTATTGTTCTCTCTCACAAGTATCAGAACCCAACATCTGAAGGAGTTTTAAATGCTTGTCACTACAGATCTTTGCAGGGAGACGTCAGCCAAACTGGATATGGCATATAGATCGAAAAATGCTAGATAAGGTAGCTGATTGTTACTGGGTAACATAAGGATAATATAGATTAAGATACATGATGATTCTTGTTTTCGTGACATTTGTGGAAATACAATTTTACACTCACAATAAAAAGTGTTCCTTCTCATCTTCCAGTGCTGCCTTAATGGATTTTTAATGGGTGTTTCAGATGATCCAAGAAAGGTTGTACTGGTCTTGCTTGAGTCACGGTGAACAGATGGTATCCCAGGCAGGAAAAAAAGGGGGGGGGGGTAAATCAAAGAGTTTATTGATCCAGCGGCTAATTAAAA
>VOQJ01038127.1:0-11239 GCA_015052665.1 Apistogramma diplotaenia | reverse complement strand
AGAACATCATTAAGGACAGCTCACACCCTGGCTTTGACCTGTTTGACCTGCTGCCCTCTGGCAGGCGCTACAGGTGCATCAAAGCCAGAACAAACAGACTCAAGAACAGTTTCTTTCCCACAGCAATAACCACCCTGAACTCTTACACACTCTAACTGCAGCATTATCTACACCGGACAATATCTATCACTTCTGTAACGTGCAATATCTGAACATCAACCCATATGTATATACTCATATTACCACCACAATTTTAATGTACATATCTTGTAACCTGTATTCTACTCTGTATTTTAGCCTATGCACCGAATGGGAGTGACCCTCCAATTTCATTGTACAGCTGTATAATGACAATAAAGGCTATTCTATTCTATTCTATTCTATTCTATTCTATTCTATTCTATTCTATTCTATTCTATATGATTTAAAGTGGAGTTAAGAATTTTCTGAATGAGATATTTGAGAGTTGAACTTAAAACTTTGTAGCTCAGTATAAAATGTTATTTGTAGGCTAATATAAATAAGTAATGGTGGCTTCAAGCATCTAGTTCAGTCAATTCAGTTTCAAGAGCTAATGCGGTACCAAACCTGAGAAGCACACTCAGAAACAAAAATGTGGATGGCACAAAGAAAATCTGGCTACCCAAGACAGATCCAGGCACTGAGTGGGTTAGTTTCTGAGGGGGCAATTTTCATTTTTGGGTCTTGTGTAGAGCACCGCAACAAATGATGGAAAGATCCTGTCTGCAGTTACCTTTCTTGAGCTGCTGTACAAGCACTTTTGTGTCCACAGTGAGGGAAATGTGTGTGCTGCTACTCCAGTTTTATTAATCACTTGCAACCAAAAGTGTTCAAGCAACCAACTACTCTCATAAACCTGCAAAGCCTGAGTGTTCTTGCCTCCCTCACCCTCTGTTTTTAATATTTTCATTTGTGCTTCTAAATAAGGGGTTGGGTTAGTTGTTCATGAGCTTTCAGACCAATGAAGACATTGTGGGGCATGGTGTGGAGTTGACCTCTGGAGTGCAGCCAAGCAGTAGAGAGAGAGAGAAACACACGTAGATTAATGCAAAACCTATGCATAAAACAGACAAGTTGAACATCATCAAAATGATGAGAAAATCAATGCCTCTTACTGTACCATGGTGGATGTAGAGCTGCTGATGGGTAAAGGAAATATCAGGTTTACAGAAGGTTAATACTTCGGTGTGATTTATTTTGGAGGTTTTCATTATTTTCATTCATTTGTGTAAAAATATAGATGGTAATGTGGTTAACATATTAGCCCTCTAGCAATGCTGGCACGTGTACAATGTTGTAGCTGGACAAATTACAATGTTTAATGATGTATGCTGATGTTCTAAGTACTTTAAAGCACAAATAAATTGGTAATATGCTTGCTAAGGTTCTTGTGGGAAAAAAATGAATTAAGAGACACTTACTTATGTATGCTTGCTAAAATTAGAACCAGAGCCCTGTACTATAAAGTTAGTTCAACATACACAGGATATATTTCCATAATATGGACTCACTTACCCTAATACTGGCAATCAGGATAAGTGGTCACATAAAGCTGGTTATCAACTCCCTAAATTAACTCAGGGTTTCTCCTGCACATTCACATGAAAGGGGTGGTGCTGGAGGTATCTGCATAATGACAAACATGAATAAGTGTATCATCAGTAAAACTGCTGATTTTACAAAGAAAGATGAAACTGTTTTATGGAAAAACTATAAAGAGGTTAAATATGTAATACAAGTCAAAGCAACACAGCTGCTACAGACAAACAGTGCTGTGAGTGTGCATGAGGGGAAAAGCATAATACAGTACCAAAAGCATGTGCTTTAACAGCATTCAAATGTAGGCTTAGGCTATCTGATATAAGGTTACCAAGCAGAATACAAATAGGTGCTCTGCTTAAGAATCATATATTGATGCTTATATAGTGGGAAATAATTTGTATGGTAGATTCATTTTAATGGATAGAGACAGAAAATCAATCAAAATTTTGAAAAAAACATTACATAAAATGTATTAATTTATTTGCATGTCACCAAGTGAAATAAGTATTTGATCTTCAAGCAAAACATGACAGTAGCCTACTGTACTTGGTGAAGGAACCCTAGTTGGCAAGCACAGTGGTAAAATGTTTCTGGTACAGTAGTTGGTCACCATGTTTACACACATCTCCTCGGGATATACCACACTAAGGAGTTAAACATGTTTATATTACAGAACACCCTGAAGCTATACCTGGAAGACACAAAATCCTGCTTCATAGTAGGGATGTTCCTGGTGACTAATTTATTAGAAGATTAAAGAAGGGGAAAAAATAGACTAAATGATTAGTCAAGAACTAAGAAATACTCAGATATCAAGTTATATTTTAGGACTGTTTAATGGACAATGTCAAAAACTGTCTAAAAAAAGGCATTTGAAACCATTAATTGCATTCTTTAATAATGAATCACACTTTTAAATGCTGCTTAACAGTGTAGCAATGTGCATCGTGCACTATGAACACTGCATGTTATAATCCAAACAACGAAGAAGAAAAAAATGATGTTTATGCATCATTGAAATATGAGAAATGAACATCCAAAAAACGAATTCATTGTGACATAAAGTGTGGTGCATTGTGCTACACATTATGAAGAATGCTCCCTGTTCTACAATTCATGATACACATCTCAATGAACGTTCAAATCTAAAATCATAATAAAACAATACAATAGATCCAATCCATCCAACCAACGCTTCGGCTTATCTGGGGCTGGGTTGCTGGGCCACAGCCTGAGCAGACCTCCCTCTCCCCCAACCAAGAGAGCTACAGAACCTGGTCTGTTCATACTCAGTATCCTCAACCTCCCTCGGAATGCTGTCAAAGTTTTGTTGGACATCCCCAATGGGACATCAGTATCAATTTTAGTGCACCAGAGAGTAGACAGCTTCAAGTACCTTGGAGTACACATCTCACAGGACTTGTTGTGGTCTTCCCACACCAGTTCCACATCAAAGAAGGAGCACCAGCATCTCTACCACCTTAGACGTGTACAAGACTTCAGACTGCCCTCCAAGGTCTTGTGAAACTTCTATACCTGCACCATTGAAAGCATCATCATGGGGAACATTGCAGTCTGGTTTGGGACAAGCACCAAGCAGGACAGACAAGCTCTTCAAAGAGCGGTGAGTTCAGCAGAACGCATTATTCAGACTGAATTTCCTCCAGACCATCTAGTACAGGCAGTGCCAGACGAAAGCCAGAAAGATCTTGAAAGACCCCAGCCATCCCAAATATGAAGTCTTGTCTCTGTTAAGGTCAGGGAGGCAGTTTCGCTCCATGAAGCATAACACAGGGAGGTTCAGGAGGTGCTTCTTTCTGCAAGCTATTGAGCCCTGAGCCCTGTGGCCTAGGGTGTCCTGGTGCCACATGAGCCTATGGACATCCTTATATTCAAACATGGTATTCCTTATGGACAAACTGTGGTTTGCACAAAAGTCCCCCATTTGGGTTTAAATCAGGCAGGCCGTTCTTTGGTGAAGAATTCAAATATGGGTCCCAACAGAAATACAACTGAGTCTCTCAACCTCACACACTAGCTCGGGCTCCTTACTCACCAGAGAGGTGACGTTCCACGTCCCAGTCGCCAGACTGGTCGCCAGGGCCCCTACCAGGCCCAACTGCCCAACTACTAGGTTCCATCCCTCGAGCACTATCCCCAGGCCTGGGTCCAGAGTGGGGCCCCATTAACCCTGTCCAAGGCAGGGTAAACTGTTTGCTTGATCTTTCTATCATAAGGGTCTGATAAATCTGACTTAAAATGTATAATATTAGTCATTTACTACTGCCTGAAAATACTTTTACTACTTCAGAATTCCACACAACCAGTTAGGAGGAGGAGGCACAAACACACCTGACTTTTGATGAGACATTGAAGTGTTCCAAGTGCAGCTCACTTGTAAAAATGTTAAACGTTTGCTTTCAGTCACTACTTTTTACTGTCACTCATTTGGTTAGGTGTACCAAAAGAAAAGAAAACATCTGCTTAGTTTTATACACAGTAAATACATGAAATGCCCATAGCCTTGTTTTGCCCCTAATGCTACAAATGAAATGCTGCCACCATGAAACGCAGCAAGCTTGTCGTCTATTGTCCATTTAACCAGGGATATGTGTTCCACCTTAAGTAAAGACTACAAGCCATAAATGCAGTTATTCATAAGTGCAGCAGGTTGTCGTTGCAAACAGACTATTTTGGCCTTCCTAAAAATCTGGTTTCTAATGTCATTTTCCTGGTGAAGTCAGGGAGCCTAAACATCTTTCCAGTACCTGATTACTGACTAATCAGTTTGGTCTCTAAACCCATTCTAGTAGTCTTGTCACCTTGTCCTAACCAAATAACAACGGAAAGCAAAAATAATTCTAAGATAAGATAAGCTGAAGTAATTGGGGGGACTTTTCAAAGTATCTGTAACAGAGTGGTGATTTAACAGCTTTCCCCCTTTACTCACAATATTCAACAGTCCCACTTTTGCCCATTGCAGGGCTTTGTCAGTTTTACACAAACACAATTATGTTGTTTTGTGGCATTTTCTGAAATGTCTTGTCTATGTTCATCTTGTCGATATATTTTTGCTGACTATTGATGGATGCATTGTTAAGTTTTTATAGTCTGTCTTGAATATTGGTTTCTTATTCTAAATAGCTGACAAGTGCATTTGTAGAAAGTATTGTGTTGTGTAGGGTGGAATAGTATATACCTATACTGTACATAGCCCATTTTAATGCTATACCTTTAGAGTATATTGAGCTATGGTGATAATCTGCAGTGCATAGGCATAAACCTGTTGGCACTTTCCATGATGAAAAACGTGACTCCTGGGTAGAAGCTTAATCTGTAAGCATGAGAGAAGAACGACTTTTCTGCTTGGCTGATTAGGCCACAACCTGCTGGCCTCAGTGCCTTGTCAGTTTCTCAGTGCTGAATGTCTTGTTTATAAATAAAGATTTTTGCAAATATAATTTCATCCAAGCATTTGACATTGCCACTGACATCAAAACACTTTCTTTCCAGTTGGCCAAGGAAAAGAAGGTGTTTTTTATTGGGACACTGTGCACACAAGCATGGCCATGCATCCCTGAAAACTGTTTACCAAGCTGCTTGAAATGACCTCTGTAGAAATGTTCACTTATCTCACAGGATCATCTGTGTCATAACTGAGACTCATAATTCTAAATCAGTGTTGTTCTTTTATTTTAACTAATGAAACTGTCTTAATTATATAATTGTGTTTTTCTGCTTTTCACTGGGAGTAGAGTGTAGTGACATAGGATGAATGTAATCTGATAATAGGTTTGCAGGCCTGGATGAGAACATTAGTTATAAATTCAATAATGCCAGATTTGTGGTTGGACAATTGGATTTTGATTGGCATAATTGTCAATTACCATTCACCGGCATGTAACACAGCCCATTGTTTAGTGTATGAGAGTCATTTGTTGTCGGGACAAACGACGCTGTGAAACAGAACAGTGACAAACATCTTATTTGTCCTTGATTAGCAGTAATGTTTATGTGCTGAATATGTTCATTGTCATTATCATTATGTTGAGAGGTCTATTAAAGGACCTGTAGTAATATGTTTCTTTGATTTGATCATAAATTGCAACAACACTGCTAATTTTTGCTTTTTCTTCCTTAAAACTTTTTGTCATCGTTAAGCAAACATGAAATGCAGCTTAATATGTACTTTCAAGTGAACAGAACATCCATAAATTACACTGTGTTAGTTAATGTCATCATTTATGTTTATCTTAAATAACTCCCATATGTTATGTTGTATTAGTAATAAAATTGGTGAACAGATAAAGAAATACTACACTAAACCATTCATGATTTATGGTTCACCAAAACCATCCATTTTCTTAACTGCCATTCCAATTCAGGGTCACTGGAACCTATCCCAGTTGACACAGGGCAAGAGGCAGGGCTCTCACTGGACAGGTCATCAGTCCATCACAGCCCATTACACAGAGAGACAGACAACCAATCATGTTTTCATTCACACCAGTTAACCATAACCTGTATGTCTTCAGGCTGTGGAAAGAAGCTAGAATACCTGGAAATTTTTAGGTAAAGGGAGAACATGTAAACTCCACACTGAAGAGCTACAAGTAACCAGGAGGTTCAAACCCAGTAAATGACCCAGTAATCTAAGATATTGTATATAAAATGAAGTATGTACCATGAGACACTGGTAATAGATCAAGATCAAGTAAGGCTGTACTTGATACTTGAAGTGTACTAAAATCATAAACTTTAGTAGCCATGAACTCAGCTTTTCATTTCAACATTTAAAAAAAAAAGAATGTTATTTAATCTTCCAAACTGAAAAGCTTAATAATTTGCAGTTTGCTCAAAACCAGTTGTAACAAGGCATTTTTTAGACATTACACTGTACTTGTTCATAAACAAAATTATTTGACAACTCTCAAATTATACAATACATAATATACATGTATTTATGTATTTAAACCCAAAAGAACCCTTGTGCAGAAATCTGAAATGGTAGTTGACAGATGCATAATAGCTGCAAAAGGGCTTATACAAAATATGTCTCACAGTATGGGTTTTAATACCGTCTGGTGTGAATGTAAATTTGGTTAAAAACAAAAATCTCATACCAAAAGTGACTTGCACACAGCTGAAAATATTACTTATGATGTGTTATCTATTGAGCAGAAAAAAAGGGGGGGGGGGATTCAGGTGCACTCTCCAAATTACCTTCTTTATTTTTGTTGTTCAGTTGTTATTTGTCTTGATCTAATGTTCTTTTTCTGTTCCCACACACAAACCCACAATTAGGTTTTATCCATAGTTCCCATTTCTTCCAATCGTCAAAGCTGAATTTCACTGCTGAAAATAAAGATCTGTAAAAAAAAAATAATGGTGACAAAATGTGGTCTATTTGTTTGCATTCAGAGACATGATTTCCTTTCTTTTTTCATGCCAGTAAGGAATAATTTTATATTTTTAAAAAAATTTTATAAACTACTTACTAAGGAGACTTGTCACCCAGGCAACCTAGAAAATGGTCCTTTTTCTTTCCCTAACTAAGAAGTGTTGTTTCCTAAACATAACTAAACAGCTATTGAAAATTAAAGTAAACATCAAGTGAAAACAAAATTCAAATGTAAAAATAATGTAGCAAAAATGTGGCCCCATGGGGAAATTGAACTGCTGTCTCTTCAGCTGCATTTCTACCCCAGGGGACGCGAGCAAGTTTTCAGAAATGGCCACTTAAATTACTATTTCAGTCTTTTTTGTTTCCACTGCAGGACACGATTTATCAGACTTGAGGCGTTGTAATAATTTTTGGCAAAACAACACAAGCATTTGCTATTTGCTCGTTCCATTTTCTTTAAGTTTCTTGTTTTAACGTAGACCAACTGACAGTGAATCCTGCCAGCAGTTTTTCAGGACACTGATAAGTATCTACAAGGTACTTTTTTTCTCCTGATGATACACTGTACTTTCTCCAGTGCAAAGGTTCCTACAGGGACAGTTTCACATGAACATGTTCTGAAAATCAAATTACTTATGTCACCACCACCAACAACCTCATGTCTTCTTTCCTGTTTATAGGGTCAAGTCAACAGACAAAATGTGATTATTTCTCAAACTGGTATTAGACTGTGTTGCAGCACCTGATTCTGATGTTATCGGACCATAGAAAGGCTGTTATCAGCACCATACATATTGCATGTTGGTGATCTCCTTCACGTAAGTAGTTGTTGCCTCATCCAGCAGTGACTGTTCTGGATAGGCAGTCCGTCTCCGGGTTAAAACAGCAACAAAAGTCCACATAAGGAGGCTGAAGGGGTGTTTGGGGAGTTATACAGTTGGTGTTCAACTGTAACAATCGACAGATAAGGAAACCCTAGACTTTAATTATCACTAACTTTTGATTTTCACTTTTACACTGTTTGGCTGTATTAATTTACTCACACAATAAACAGATGCAGCACAGCATGGCAGCATTGTGGCGTGGTGGTTAGCACTGCTGCCTCACAGCTAGAATGAGGCATCCTCTGTGTGGAGTTTGCATGTTCTCCCCATGTCTGCGTGGGTTTCCTCCGGGTACTCCGGTTTCTTCCCACAGTCCAAAAACATGCAGTTACTGGGGTTAGGTTAATTGGTCACTCTAAATTACACATAGGTGTGAGTGTGAATGGTTTTCTGTCTCTCTTTGTTGGCCCTACAACAGGCTGGTGACCCGTACTGGCTGCACCCTGCCTCTCACCCTATGTCAGCTGGGATAGGCTTCAGGCTTTAGGCTTCAGGCTTCGTAACCCTGAACAGGATAAGCGAAAGAGAATGGATGGATGGAACAAACAGATCCTTCTTATGAAATTTTGGTTACTCTCTGTTTATCATTATTTAGAATGATAATAACCTTCTTAGGTTGCTAGTAGGTAGAGGGAGTGTATATTACCAGTAATATATGCAGGACTGAAGATAGCTGACAATGGATATTCAGTGAGTAATTACTTGCCTCATTGCACACAAATGGAAAAAACAATATCCTTTGTGTTTCACTTAGTTTTTTCTACAAGATTTGTCTGGTCAAATGTTGGGTGTGTGCATACATAATATAGTAATATGTCACCTGCTAATAACCACAATGTATTTTTTTTTTTATTTATTTAAACCTTTATTTAGCCAAGCAAACAGATGAAAAACATATTCTTATTTGCGACTGTGACCTGGGCAAAGGGCAAAGCCTTTTGAGGGAAAAAGTAATATTACAATACGTAAATGTTGCAATAAAACAATATACAAAAACATACAAACTTGCAAGGCAATAAATAACAAGCATGATCATAAGAATAATTTAACTGAATCAGGTGAAACATTTACAAGTATCTTTAAGAACATTTTTAAACATTTCTTAAAGGTAGGGACTGAGACTAAGGAAATCAATTTCAGACTTTTCTGGAGCAGATTTGAGATACAGGTATCAAAAGCTGCACTTATGGAAATCAGCATGCCAAATAAAATTAATTTCTAATTTGTAATATAGACAAACGGATGTTTCCTGACAGAATCTATTAGTAAAACTCCTTCCACTGTGTTGCTTACTCAGCTGCAACTGGAAATAAATATGGAAAAATCACACTTGATTTCAGAAAGCACTGAGCAGTGAAATATTTTTTCAATATACTGCATCAGTTTAAACCTCACAGGCTTACAGACTTACACATAATTTTAGATAATTTTGCCTTGCATAATTTGTAGATTGTCAAATGTTATCCGCTATTTCACACTGTACTTTGGTAAAATGCAAATTTTGTTCTCAGTGCTATTTCTTCAGATTGTACATTATTTAGCAACATTTACTATTTTATTTTTAAATGTAACCATAACAAAGTTGTGATGCTGTCATAAACTAAATCCAGATAAAATGGGAAAAAAAATTATTAAGTGACACTAATGCGCCTGTCAGCACCAAGATTCTCAAATCACTGCATTTTAGCCACTATGTGAAATACTGTAGCTAAACATGTTGAGCTTTGTGACACATCACCTTCTATGTAAGAGTTTCTGTTCAACTCATTTACATGTGCAAGCTACAGAAAAGATGGTACCTTAAGAGGAAATGAAAGTCATTCTCACCTTTCACTACCATTATGAATAACGAGAGTGAGACCTCATCATTCATAATGACACTGATCATCTATAACAGTTTCAGATATGATAAAAACCCAAGCTCATGTAGAAGTAACCTATTTTCCAATTCTGATTTCTATGGATCCAGTGACTTTAACCTTGAGCAGTGAGCAGAGCAGATAATAGGTTTGTCATTGGAGAGCTTCCACCTTCCCACATAAAGCACCTTTAAAAGAGATATATCTCTAGCCTCATACTGATGAAGTCTGTAGTGTTTGGGGATTATATCTCAATTCATTCTCATTTACTTTCCTGCAGGTTTCTAATTTAAATGACCCTGACAGGATCATTAAAGCAGAAGTTATCAACTCTGCCTGTAGATGAGATGTGTCCTTATGCACTAAAAATTGGTCACCTTTTCACTTTCACAGTTACCTGGTAACCATGTCTTTCATAAGCTTTGAGGTCTGTCTACCCTCACTGATATGAATTTTTTTAAAATCTTTTGTAACCACACCCATTCAAAGTCCAGTAGTACAAAGGTCAAGGGTTTTATCTGCTCTGCACTGGTGAGATGCATGTCAACTATTTCGCAAGGTTGCAGTGCTACAAAAAAACTTCTGTAAAACCGAACCCTTCTGATGTCCTACTTTGTATACATTAGTAATACCAAGTGGATCAGACAATTTTACTTTAAACGTTTATAAATATTTTATGCTAATGGATTGTACGCGATATGATTGGGCTGCCTTAAAATAATCATCAAGTACTACAGTGTCCCATAACTCAAATATCAGTTTACTCCAGCTTCCTCCCGCAGTCCAAAGACATGGAGTTAATGGGGTTAGTTAGGTGTAGTCTGTCACTTTACTCTTGACATCTCCTGAAAATTTTGTCAAAAGAATTGCTTAATAGCACACTTTGATTTGAATAACTGAAATGGATTGTTTAGTTTTAGCAAACAAAGGATCATTTTGTTTGTAAAAATGATCTCTAGCTGTCGGCATTATTTCCTTTATTCTTTCACAGTGTTGAAAAAAAAGTGGCTATTAATTAATTTAAACAATGAAGTGGTTCACTTTATTTATTTATTTTAAATTTTAAAAAATAACCAATTATTTTACCTGGCAGGTAATAAAATAAAATGGCTTGGAATTCTCACATTAAATAATGTCTTGAACCAGTCAAAAGGTTCACATTAGCCTTAAAAAGCACTCAAAATGTGTTATAGTAAACTTCAATTCAATTCAATTTTATTTATACAGCGCCAAATCACAACAAACAGTCGCCTCAAGGTGCTTTTTATTATAAGGTGAAGACCTTACAATAATTACAGATTAAACCCAACAATCAAAACGACCCCCTATGAGCAAGCACTTGGCGACAGTGGAAAGGAAAAACTCCCTTTTAACAGGAAGAAACCTCCAGCAGAACCAGGCTCAGGGAGGGGCAGTCATCTGCCGCGACCGGTTGGGACTGAGGAGAGAGAGACAGGGCAAAAGACATGCTGTAGAAGAGAGAGAGGGATTATTAATAAGTAATGAGAAAATACACAATTGGGTATAAA
>VOQJ01038124.1:0-10167 GCA_015052665.1 Apistogramma diplotaenia | reverse complement strand
ACCACGAAGACACCCGTCAGTGAAAGCCAGCACCTACACCCCTGAATATGGGTAAAGAGACTAACTAAAACCAGACCAGACAGTGTTGTGAGTCCTAACATCACAATATAAGATGGTGAGTGTCTGTAACCTACATCAAAAGCCAAGGAGTAGTGGACACCTTGTGCCAATCCAGAAGCATGCAGGAATATCTACCAGTGTCCTGAGTTCTCACCAAGACCCAACAGAGACCAAGAGCACTACCCGGTTCCACCCAGGCTGCACAGACACGCAATGAGAGGAGCCCCAGAACACTGCATGAGCCGAGGGACACCGAACAGACCCAAAGTCCAGGAAGGGCACCAGCCAGCACCATACAGGCGCCCAGGCACAGCCCCAGTGGCGCGAGACGACCACACCCACAGGGCGACCACCCACAACCCCCACACCCACCGCCCCCGTCACCCCCCGGGAAGGCCAGGGGCACTCACACCGCCCCAGAGAGCCAGGCACAAGGGCAGAGCACGAGCCCGCACCACCCAGGCCCGAACAGGCAGACCCAGGGGGCAAATACAGACATCGATAGGGGAGGGGAGAATAGGAGAACCACAATGTCTAGCCAGTGGAACCCGCCCTGGATGCACACAACACCCCCACCCTGCCCACTGCTCCAAAAAAAGTAAAATAAAATAAAATAAAATAATAACCGGTCCATCCTGATGCACCGGATAGACCGGTGCACCAGGCCCACACCCACCTCCAGAGGCCGCAGAGGACCGGGCACCAGCCCACCAGCACCGGGGAGAGGAGAGCAAAAGCAAGGGGAGAGGAAGGAGACATGCAAGGGGCCAAAGGCCCCAGTCGGACCCCCATTTGGTCCTCCCTCCGAATCAAACCAGCCCACCTGCCACTCATTCCCTACCATAGTGTTGAATTCTGAAACCTGACTGAAACTCTTCAAGTAAATGATTTCTCTGCAGATGATCAGTTAGCTGTTTTACAAATACTGCATAAAAGAATCTTTCAAGAATCTTTGAGGGAAAAGGAAAGTTAGAGATTGGCCTATAATGAAAATATAGAGCAACTAACAAACAGAATGTGTTCCTTTTTTAATGGAAAATGCTTCTCTCTACTGTTGGGGGTTAAAATGACATTTTCATTTCTGACTGCATCTTTAAACAATTGAGTCTGAGTCACAACAGGTTTGGTTTGAATGGCACAGATTTCCCAGAATCCTAAAGTCAAAGTGACCTTTTCTGGTTAGAGAAACTTAATGCCTATTCGAACATCTGTCTTCAAGTGACTTGTTTCCACGTAGACCCTTTATGTGAGGAAAACAGTGGGAAGCAATTATACCGAATAAACCAGAGTGGCCGTGTAATAATTATGGCACATCCCTGGACATGAGACAGAGCAGCCATCCAGGTCTGAACCAAATGAAGTGGGAGATTTAAGCAGCTGAGCTGAATTTTAATCATGCAATTTCCCACGATATTAAGAACCCAAACACATCAGGGTCAATGAGTGCTCCTGGTGATTAAATATTATAAAAGATAATGTTTCCCATCTTTGGACCTCACGACCCCTGACCCCTCTTGACTGTCAGTCCAGCTGTCTAATCAAAGGCTGATTAATGCCAAGCAGCTATGTTGTGTTTAGCTGTTTCTGATTAGGTCTGCAGCCAAGTATTACAGGAACATTTCATCTTTCAATGAACTTTCAGTGATAGTGTGCCTGTAGAATGGATCTAGTTTATTTAAAATGTCTTTATGTGTTTTGTAGCCTAACAAATTATGGGCACTGAAAACATAAATGGTGCTCTCAGGGATGGTGTCAGAAACTAAATGGCGCACCTCAGATGTGGACTCAAAGAAGAGGGAAAATTGGCAAATATTAAGAGCATTGCCTATAGTCAGATGTGCATTAAGTTACATAGTTTTGTCAGGGTAGTAAATTAATACCAAATAAATGACCTAACATAATCTCAATAAATCTTGATAGCCCCCAGTGTACTCCTAGTGTCCGTCCCAAACCTGGATGAAAGGGGTGAGCTGTGAGACTTTGCCAAATCAACATCTGGATCATCAAGAATGAGATTTCCATAACAGATCATTCGGAGCCCAAGTTCACGACTGCCTCCGATGCTGTTAGCCAACAGGGTGCTTCTGGAAAACGCTACTGTTGGCCAAAAACAGAGGAGGTGAATAGTGTTATGGCGATGAAGAGAGTGTCACACAGAATCATGAATTTGAAACTGCTGAAACTGCTAAGATGGTGTTTGGTGTATCCTCTGGGCTTGTATTGACTGGCTAAGCAGAGAACTCGAGCCTGAGAGGATGTGCAGCATAACTAAGCGAGGGTTCAGGCTCACCTAATCCAGCCCTAACTATAAGCTTGCTCAAAAAGGAAAGTCTTAAAATCTTAAAAATGGAGAGGGTGTCTGTTTCCTGAATCCAAACTGGGTTCCACAGAATAGGGGCCTGAAAGCTGAATGGGCTAAATGAAGATCTTCTAAATTAGAGAAACAGTTTATGGGTAATCTGCTGCAAGTCTGTGAGTTATAACATGCACTTCTGATTTGAGGCTTTCTTTTTCAGAGATGATGGAAGGAGTACTTTGATGAGCTGATGAATGTAGATAATAAGAAAGAGAGGAAGACAGATGGAGGACGCTTACTGAATCAGGAAGTGCAGAGGATTATTAAGGAGGAAGTGAGGGCAGATGTAAAAAAGAACAATGACGGGTGGTCTAGATGACATTTGGAGGTACAGACATGTCGAGGAGAGAGGGCAGTGAACTTTTTGATCATATTGTTTAACTCAGTCTTGGAAGAAAGGATGCCTGAGGAATGGAGTGAAGAGGAATAAAAAACAGTAGAAGCAAGACAGAACATATGTGTGTGAATGAGGGGACAGGTTGAAAGTTGAACATGCATGCTGGGAGGATGCTGGGACAGGATGGAGGCAGATGATCTGCTGTGAGGGTCCATAAAGGGAGTAGCTGAAAGTTTCCTCCAATGTCTAAAGATGAATAAATATTTATTTTAGACAAAAGCTACAACTGTTTTTTTTTTAGATTTATCTTGTTTGTCGATCATTCCTGTTTTTTTACATGTAAAATGAGCTTAAAAGTTAAAGTTAACCTTTAAAGAACCGGGCAGATGATAATGAGTTTATACAGTTTCTCCAGTTCAACCAACATACGTCCACTGTTTCACCCACATTAACGTCATTCCATCGACTCCCTGTTAAATTCAGAAATGGATTTAAAATACTCACGTACATTCAGGACCAATCATACTCAAAGACCTGATAGTATCATATTATCTCAGCACTTCGCTCTCAGGCTACTAGCTTACTTAGAGCTGCTGATTAAGGCAGACTAATCATCTTTCAGTTTGAGTCCAGGCTGCATGCCACAGTATCCTTGAACAAGGTGCTGAACCCCAAGTTGGTCTCCAATGCAAGCAGAGTGTGAATGTTAGGTAACAAGCTCTTAGCTTAGTTACACATGGAAGTGCGTATATGAATGTAAACATGCTCAGTTAGAGTAGAAAAGCACTATATACATAAGAACTAGTCCATTTACCATATGACATATAGCAACTGTTGTTTTGAACAGGCACTTAAGATATAAAATTGAAAGTTGAACTGAATAATGTCTGCTAATTAAGGCAGGCTAATCATTTATTGCTCCATGTAAATAAGGTTAAATATGATTATGTGTTTTCCCTCCGGTGCAGTTACAAACCACATTTAAACACAAGCTTACATTATCATGTTGGTCTCATAAACTTTAACTTTACTTTTTTTTTAGTGACTTCCTGTTTCTCTGCCAGTATTCTGCTCAGTTTTTTGTAGCACATTTTGGCATCTTTCCAGAAACTGTCGCACCAGTGCTCCTAAACCTGATCAGGACCACCCACAGACTTTGCTCATCTTGAATTTTAAAGGAAAAAAATAATAAAAATAATTATCATTTACACAAGTTTTCCAAACTTTCCAAGACATTTACTGATCACTGATCATACAAAGTTCAGACAAAGCGTTGAACAACACATGCCACGCCAGCAGTGACAATGGCTGTGTGCAGACTCTGGGAGACCGTGCAGAATCATGTCAGCATAAAATCTGCTGCATAAACATGACTTCATTGCAGAGTAGTTTCATCTTATGTTTTAAAAAACAAATTAAAGCTCCCTCTCCACCACGTAAAATGCACCTGATCCCACACTGAATTATCCCTGATGGCATTGAGAGTCTACGGAGTTTCCTCTGGCTGAGATCCGCAGCTCGCCTGTGTTCATTCGGTGCTTGGTGAAGCGAGCAGTCCTCCTTGCATGACAAATGGGCTCTATCAGCTCATCTGTACAGGAGGGGAAACCCCCTGCAGGCTGCCCTAATATGCAGTCAGCACTCCTCACCATGATAAATTCCACTTCCTGCATAGAGAGCTTCAATCCACACACACATGCACACACACAGAGTGCTGTCTTCCGATACAAGTTGGGGAAACCAATCAGTTTGGAGATGCTGGGATGAAAGGGATGTTAGCATGAAGTGGGAATTTTTAGCCTTAATTTGCGCATTAATTTGTTCTGAGAAAGAACAAATTTGTTGGCCAGTTTGAGGTTTGAATTAAGTTCAGTGAGTCATTTAAACTAGTTCATTAGACTAACAGGAGTCATTTTGTAATTTTGAGCAGCAGTTCTTGTTTTCCATCTGCTTCTACATGCTGCACCTTAACGGGGCCCTCTTCAGACGACAGGTAGTACAAAAATAGAATTTTATTTATCTTTATTATAACAAATGGTTCCAGAGAAGATGAGCACACATTAACCTGACATATTTTTCCAGTTTTCAGACTAACATTTAAATATTGCTAACCTGAGCTTGTGCATGAGGTTGAGAGATACAACCTAGTCAGACTTGCATCAATACAGGACCTGAGCTGTGGAACCAGTCTCCTGGAAAGGGGCTGGAATCTGTTCCAGTCTGGAATTGCCCTCGGTGAGAGGTGGTGGGCTGGGGTGGGTATTCTTGTATCCCCTCAGCTGTCTATATATACACTGGAATTTTTACCAGTGGACGAGAGGGTCATTCCCACGGCTGGGGAATGGGTCATGAAAGTTGTTTGTGCTTATGAGCTGAGTGTCAGTTCAGAGTCCACAGCCTCTGTGGAGTCGCTGGGCAGGGTGGACCATGTTCCGCATGGAGCTGCAGCAGTAAGGTGGTTGGTACCTATCATGGTCTTAATCCTCCAACCAGATGACGGATGTCGGTGATACCCTGCATATTTTTTTATGCAAAGTAATTTTAGTAATGACATCAGGTCATTTTAATGATGGCATCACTAGTGAGCTTTCACTTGTTGCTAAGAACATTCCATGAACCTGGAAATGTTCTGCAACACAGCAAACCAATTCATATGTTCTTTATTAACCCTTTTGACTTCCAAGTCATTTTACCAGAGCGGTTCACACTTGACAGGGCTTCAGAGTGCAGCCATTACTCCTCCACATTGAAAGAAGCCAGTGGAGGTAGTTTGGGCATCTGACTAGGATGCCTTCCAGTCACCTCTTTGGTAAGGTACTCCAGGCATAACCCACTGACAGGAAGACACACTGAAGAGATTATATCTCTCTCCTGGCCTGGGAATGTCTCTGTGTTCCCCTGGATAAGCAGGAGGAGATGGCTGAGGAGAGGGAGGTCTGAATTTCTTTGCTTAGGCTACTGCCCCCATGACCCAGCCCTGGATAAATGAAAGAAATTGGATGGATGGATTTTGCTGTATTTTGTACATGTTTCTTTTTTAGAATGTTTTTAGGAATTATAATTTTCACAGGCAGATGTTTAAATCACACAACTATATCTTGGCATTTGAAATGATTAATCAGGCTCCTGGTGACACTCATGTCCCAGAGGGCATTTTTTTCTGCTTAACCAGCATGAAAATGTATTTTTATCTTGTGCCAGTCAGTCAGTGAAGCTCCTTTCAGAGGTCAGCGTTGATTAAATAGGTTACATGCACCAGTATTGCCTCAGTGATCATCAGCTGGAGGAACTGTGCCAGTTTGAGGCACAGAGGTGAACATCTGGGATGTTCAAGACTGGGCCATTAAACATTTCCACCCTTTTTTAGTTGGCAACAGAGTTGCCAGTTTGTTAAATAAATGATTTCTGCTCGATTAATGTATAGCACTATTTAAATGCTGGCTCTAGGATGCTTAGTCAGTACTTGTTCACCATCACACTGATCTCCGTTTGGATTGTTTAATTATTTTAAATGAGTTAACATGTCAGACTTTATATTGCATTTAATCCAGTGTAATTGCCTACTCATCCATAATGGCCACTTAAACTTACCAGTTGGCTTTCATTGCATGTATGTGTATGTGACAATAAAAGTTGTTCTTATTAAATTATTTTGATTTAAACTCCAGGAGTCCTGAATTAGACTCTAGAATCTCAAATTTCAAAAATGCTAAATCTTTTCAGGTGTTGCTTCACAATCATTGAGACAGAGTTTTATTTCTGAGTCCTGATTAAAAGCGAGCAGCTGAGACTCGTGAAGAGTGTCTATGTGAAGTCGGGGGGACTTTTCTCCCTCTCACAGTTCCAGGAGGTGAGTTTATTCCTCACTGAGACCGCACATCTGTTATAAAGATGCCGCTTCAGTCCACATCCTCACAACCCAGGCAGGGAGTATCTCTTTTTTTTAACTGCCAAGGTTAGTAACCACCAGCAATGTCAGAGTCTTCCCAAAGCTCAGCTGCAGATATGGATTATTTATGTTGTTGGTTTTACACACTATCTAAAAAACATCCACATTTAAGGGAAGTCCCACAAGAGGTTTAAACCCTGTTCATTAAAGGAATCTATGGTTTTTATCCTGAACGTTTCATTTTGACTCTTGTGGTGTATAAGACAGAGAACAAGGAGCTCAACACGGAGAAGAGAACAAATGGAGGCAAAGTGGATTTAAAAAATCTGCTGCAGTCTTTACACTGATTTTGAGATTTACTCGTGCCGGAAATCTCATGAGAAGAACTTGATCTCCTTATCTAAGGATCACACTCTAAAATACACGCTGCTGGGCTCTGACCTGTCACATCTTGAAATGTTGTTTTGTTTTGGACCTCATCCATCCACCTCAACCAACCAAACCCATCACATGACTCAGTTTCTTTGAGGAAAGCTTTTGCACCCATTTTTCTATTCTTTTGTTTAATTTGTGATTGACGTCCTGAGGCTTGCTCTGCCGTTGCAATAATTATGCGCCGTTATGCATAAGAGCTCTGGCAAAATGTCTGAACAGAGTCGTGAGCTCTGTCACCAACATGACCCGATGCTGCTAAGTGCCTCCCTCCAAACTAAAATATTGACTACACACACGCAGGGAACATTATTCTGCACTTTAAGAATTGTGTCATTTCAAGGAGTCGAAGCCTTGGTGAGGGGAAACCAGCCCCAAGGTTCCATCCATGAAAAATGGATGCACATTAGCTAATGTGGCTAATATGAATTTAAACAAGGTCTGTAGCTGTACAGCTCCCCCCAGGAGGTTCATAGCAACTGTTAATTGGCAAAGAAGGTGAAAGAGCCACTTCGTGCATAATAGCAGTACCGGCGCTGTTAAATGTACCTGTGGTGCTGATTTTAATCTCCTCAGGCTCTAGTTTGTAGGTCAGTTTTGCTAGGACCTTGCCTCTTTGACAGAAATGTTGAAAAGTTGTGTTTTATTGAATATATCAATAGCTAACAGGGTTCCTGCCTTCACGTTTTAATTAAGTACAAACTTGTTTATTTTGACGTGCTGTTATTTTGAATTCAGTCCTGCAGACTGTCAGCGAGTATTCGAGGAGGACGGAGCATCGGCGAAGTGACTAGGATGTAAATGTGATGTTGGAGGAGGTGAAGTGATTATTTGTTCCCTCCAGGCTCATGATTAAATTGGAATTGGAGATACCTCATTTTTGTTTTCTGGGGCAGTTCACTGGGAGGTGAGTTTTTTGCACCATTTAGCAAATTCCCCCTCTGTTCTTTGTCTCTGTAGCAGGTCAGATGTGAATGAATTTATCAAGAGACTCCTTGAGGTCTGCTGAGAAAATGCTGCTTGAAGAAATCCAGCAAACACTAAATCAGAACCTTTGCTTAAGTATTAAAAAAACAATACCAAGAGACTTTCTGAGGAAAAGATGGGGAGAGGTTCCTCACTCTATAAAGAAAAACTCAAACAAATAGTTCAACAATTGAAAAACTTTCCTCAAAGAGAAAGCACAAAGAAATGTCATCATTTTCTTCTTTCAGCTGCTGCCTTTAAGGGTCTCCACAGCAGACAATCTGCTTCCACCTCACCTTATTCCAGCAGCATCATCTGTCACTCCTACTGCAGACCTCCCCACTGTCTCACTGTACTTATTCATTTCCTGCACCACCCTCACATACTTCCTCATGCAGTACCACATTTCCTCTCATGGTTCCCTGGATCCACAACCACTCAGTGAAGCACCTTCTGACCTTCTCTGAACTTTTCCACTCAATCATCAGATCTTTAGTGCTCCATCTCTGCATGAAGTCACACTGCTGTGGAATCTTTTGTCACGTCTGCAGTTGAGTTGTTTTCTCTGAACTATTCCCCTTGTGCCTCTTTATCACCTAAACATCTGAAAGTTATGGATATTCTAACACGCACGAGTAAGAAAAACAAGATGACCTCACAAATTACAAACTGAAACGCAGTGAAGTGTTTAGAAATGTGAACAGCTCAAAGGGAACATAGGGAAAGCGGCCATTTACAACCAGTGGACAAGCACAAGTCACAATGCCAGTCAGTCTATTCCAGTTTGCAGCATTGCAGTCAGTGGATCTTCCAGTATCTAAATAATGCATTTGGGTAAGCTGTTACACTCAGTCTGCTGTTTGGAAGGTTGTCCTTCTCTCTTTTTTTCTGTCACTCTAACAAAACATCACATCTCCATTCTTCAAACGGGTTCAAACAATGGTCAGTGAGAGTTACTAACGTGATGTTCAGCAAACCAGAATATACATGAGTCTATTCTGAAGAGGTGAATGTTAGAAATGAGCGTTAAACTAACGTCATGTGTCCTCTTGATCTGTTGAACTGACATGGTTCATTGAGTAACTCGGATAACTCAATTGTAAAAAATAATTTATGCAAATTATTTGCTTTGATGTAGAAGAATGTGACTGATGAGGTTGAAAGTTTTGGACCATTTCAAATGAAAGAAACACAAAAATCGTGAACAGTGCATTCAACCAAATGAACTTACTGCGATAGCACAACATGAATGTTTCAACTCCTCAACAGAAAGCACCAGTTTTTGCACCTGCAACTGATATTTGCATGGGTTTTGTCACAGAGGTATCTGTGGTTAAATTTTCACTTCACTGTGGAGGATTGAGAAATGAAGACACATAACCTGAAAGCAATGCCTCTTGACAAGGAACACATGCCTGCCAATATTACAGAATGGCTTGAGGATGTCATTGCCAAATTCAACATCCCACCAAAGAAAGTAAAAGTTATTGTCTATGACAGTGGTGCTAAGGTCCCTGTTAGTGCATGATTTAATAATTGGTCATCATACTGATTTATTCTGCCTTACAGAAACCTGGTTACAGCAGGATGAATATGTTAGTTTAAATGAATCAACACCCCCGAGTCACACTAACTGTCAGAATGCTCAAAGCTCAGGTCGAGGAAGTGGAGTAGCAGAAGTCTTCCACTGCAGCTTATTAATTAATCAAAGACCCAGACAAAGTTTTAATTCATTTGAAAGCCTGACTCTTAGTCTTCTCCAACCTATCTGGAAAATTCAAAAACTTATTTTATTTATTATTATCTATAGTCCACCTGGTCCTTAGAGTTTCTGTCTGGTTTCTCAGACTTTTTATCTGATTTAGTGCTCAGTTCAGATAAAATAATTATAACAGGTGATTTTAACATCCAACATCGCCCTCTATTGATCATGTGCATAATCACATGTGGTTTCGGGTGAAAGCAATTTGGGCTTTTGCCCCATTCTATCAAGTGACCTATTGAGGTCATCTGAAGAAAGGTGTGAATGGGGGTTGAGCCGCCTGGGGAGGGAGCTCAGGACAGCATTTGATAGTTGATGATGTAATCCACCTCCTGTGTTCAGTGACAATTGATCACAGTGGACAG
>VOQJ01038117.1:0-12005 GCA_015052665.1 Apistogramma diplotaenia | reverse complement strand
CATTAGAACAAAAGCTTGCTGTCATTAAAAAAAAGTCATTTATGGAAGAAAATGGCATGCAGCAATTTGGTCTTTGCTGCCATCATTCATGTGTGCTTACAGTTTCAGTACTGTTCACGGAGTGCAGGAAGCCTAATCCTATAGACAGATGAGCTGCAAAGATGAATCTTACTGCAGGTTCTCAAAACCATGTTTTTTTTTTCTTTCTTGAGATCATTTGATTTACATATGACTGATTCTCTAATTTACTTTTATTAAGAATAAAACTACGTGTCTACCTCTTTAAGTAAGATGAGAATGAGAAGGCAAATTGAATGGTGACAAAAAAGGGAAAGTTAACAAAAGTATAATTAGCAAGGATCATTCTGCTATCTTTAACTGACACCCCCTAATGTACTTCAGGGAAGAAAGCACATTTTTAAAAGAATGGAAAAAGGCATCTTGGGACGCAATCACACAATATCTGAATGGTCTCAAAAATGATACAGCCCATAAAGAAGAAAGTGGGGAAAGCCCATTATTATTCTTATGGCACACTGGAAGAGTTCCAACCCCTGCTATGACCAATCCAGGGAAGAGCTTTTCCGAACTGAAACTCTGCGGGGAGCCGTAGACTCACAGCTCTTCAGGGTAAACTATCCAACAATCCACAAACTTTGAAAACAACAATATGTGAAATCAGCTTTTTTTCATGCAAATAAGAGATAAAAATATTCATTAAAATTTCAGAACTAAAGTTACAGCTACAAAGCTCCTGTGACTTTGGAACATCTACAGATGTCAAACACGTGCAGTATAGTTCATTGAACTGTATGAATAGGAAAAATAAAGAAATGCAATTATGAAAATGTTTTCATCTAATTATAACATTGTTATATGACAGGACTGTTAACAACGAGTCCCTTTTTGTAATTATTTTCTAAACCTAAACAGGTTTTGTGCTTCAACCTAACCAGGCCTAAATTATGATGTTATTACATAATAACTGTAATTATTGTAAAATCTTTAACTTACAATGTGAAGCACCTTGAGGATCAGATTGCACTGGACTGGAAGATTTAGGTAATGAACACTGACCCAATAACAGTTAAAACACACACGTGCCCCCCTGTCTTCGAGATATAATACCTACTTTCTTTCTATATCGCCCCCTTGTGGCAATCTCTCTCTTCCCTCAGTGGTGGGTGTGACCTCTGGAAAGCCTGGGCACACCTGTCACGCATCTGTAATCAACATGGCATTTAAACGGGGTTCTCACGTTCAGCTCTTGACTGATTGTTCTCTACTAGTGGTTGACTTAAATTGAAATCATTTAGGCCTTTCAGCCTAAACTGGAGAGGCAGTCATGTTGGTTTCCCCAGTTTGTACTCACTGTATTGTCCTCTCCTCCCTCAGGACCCAAGCTGGACACGCCCCCAAAGGTCAGTCCCTGCTCAGGGCACAGTTTACCTGGAGACCTGAGGTCTCGTGGCTCACTGGAAGGTTTCCATTATTATTGTTAATGGTTCAACGCGTCTTTATTTTCTTGTTGTAAGTCAGAAGGCCTGTCATCACAATGTTGTTAACGTTGATAATTTGTGTTCTGCATTTAATTTAAATTAAAAGTCATTTCTTTACTGTGAGGGTGGTAAGAGCTTATCAGTCTGATTCACACACTGTGTGTATTCATACATCATGGCTCGCTCGGGTTCAGTCACGTCCCTGACCACAGCGTGACCACACCTGCTGCAAATGGGTGCTTAATAACAGAAGAAAATGACTGCGCAAAAACAATTTCTGATTTTTATTTATTTATTTTAAGCACTTCCCGGTTGGCTTCTGTTTTTAGCCCCAAAGGTTGCCTCTTGTTCTCTCCTCAAGCCACCAAATGGATGTATACCTGTATTTCTCTTAATAACCATTTTCATGTTTAGCATTTCAAATACATTACCATCTTCTCCGCCCATCTTCTATTTCCTTTAATTCACTTTAGTTTTGATACATTATTTTGCTTGAAAACCATTAGTGGACCTGAGAGCAAAACAATAAAAAAAACGTTAGGATGTCTCAATAAGTGAAGCTACTTTGCATTTTGCTGTGTCATGTCTGGTTAAAACCACAGGAACACCGAATCATTTGCACTTGCTGATATATTCAGTTGACTCAACTGTTCTTGTAAATAGCCAAAGCTCCATTATGCTGATTTGAGACAATATCTCTTTGTTCTATACGTTTTACAAAGGTGTTGTTTTGGCAGAACAAAGAGATATATTCTGTTCTTACATGAATAATGAAATCTACTGCTTTGGTGTGTCTAGTGGGATCTAGTTAGTAATCTTTTTTGCTTTCACATGCATTGTTTTTTTTGTGTGTGTTCTTAGCTATACAACTTTGAAGAAAACTTTAGAAGTTCACAGTAAATCCTCATAAAAGCCTCTAAGGTAAAGAGATTAAAATGAAACTAAACGAATTGGCTACATAATGTTACTACCACATGTTTCCCTTCTGTAGTGCATGTTTCTATAGTTACTTAAAAATATGCAAAGAAGTGGAATCAACATATCTGAGATTGCCAACCATCACACAGTTTGGAGGCTTTTTTTCTCTCCTACAGATTGTTTCAGTATGTAAACACAATGTTTTCCACACACTCTAGTGCCTGGGCCCTGAGGGGGATAAGATTTCAAGTAGCTGGCCTCTATCACGCCTGAAGAGAGCTGGAGAAGGCGGGGCCTCTCCTGATTGCACCCAGTTGAGCACGATATACGTCCAAAGGCACAACCTACCTGACATAAGCCATCATTTGAGTTTTACACGGGGCTTTTAAACGTTGCCACAGTCAGACTGAGTCATGGTTTCTAAAAGCTTTACAAGACTGACTGACTTTAGTGATGTAGTCGGTGTAAAGTATGGAATAAAATGTTGTTCTGCATCACTGCCTTGATTTTCACTCTTACATTTAACTTTATGACACGTACATTTTCGAGTGGATCGTCAACATTTTCTCCAAGTGTATTTTGGGTAAAACTCGTCACCGACCATCCACCAGTGTCACAAATGGTCACTTGGCAACAACTAAGTGTGTTATATTTTATATCCTAGATGGACTTCAAAATGACATACCATAAATTCTTCACTATAAGGCACTACTTTCATTCCACACTTTGAACACTGCGGTAGATGATTATTACTTTGTTATATATATATATATATATATATAGTTGCATGTGCATAAACTTGCATGCCTCCCTGCCTCACTACTGAAATAAATACAATAAAATTATGTGTCATGTAGACCTGCGTATGTTAATAGAATAGAAACACCATACTCAAGTTGTTTAACCAAATACCTTCAAGGGTTCAAGGCTTAGGTCCACATGCAAAATATTCAAATCATCTGAACCTTTTTACCTTTCAAATGGCATCTCATATATTTTTTCTGGTATGATTGTTTTTTATTTTTAATCTATTTGGTGTTCCAAATAGATAAAGATAAACCCTCCCTAAAACCACAGCTGGCTGCAGGTGAAGGTTAACATGTAAAAAGGAGACTGAAGCCTTTGAGAATTTCACCCTTTTGTTAAAGTCAAGTTTGCTCTTGAAAGGTCCAAACTTTCTCCAAAAGTGTCACAAGAAAAAAAAACAACCTCCAATGTCTCACAGGTCAGATGACATCATCACCCCGCAAACGATAAATCACAGGCAAAACAAGAATAACCACTCCCTCACAAATCAGCACGAATAGATAACCTTAAATCTCAGCTCATTACTCCTTATCTCACCTGCCAACATCCTGGATTAGTAGCAAACACTTTGAAGTGCATTTGTGGAGGAAAATCATTAGTTTTACAATTAGTTTTATTGATGGTAACAGGTTTGTCTGCCCACTGGCTGCTCATGTCCACTCCCCACCTTTCTTAAGTTCACTTTGTACTAAATTGGGTAGCAATAAGAAGAAGATAACAGAAGTACATGTGTGAGTGTGTGTGTGTGTTTGTGTGTATGAGGGGTTTTGGTTATATAACAAAGAAAAACTAGCATACATAATCAGGCTTGAGAGCAACAAAGGACTGTGTCTCTACATGTGTGTGTATGTGTTAAAAACTCCCAGTCATTAAATGACATTATGAAAGTAGCTTTTGAGTGTGAGTGGCCCGGGGTGACTCAACCCCGGACCTATCCTTGCAGTGCCATACTTCACCCATAAATTAGCATCAAACAAAATGCCTTCTCATCGCCATGTGAGTGTGAAAACTCTTCCAACGTTGGAGTAAAATGTCACCCTAAATTCCAGCTACTCATTTTAAAAGTGCAATGTTTTGCAGTAAAACCATGCCCGGGCATTTTCACCTCACTTTCCTTTTAAATAGAACTGTCTTGTAGCGTTTCCGTGATTATCCGTTTATGCACCAAAAGCACAGCTATTGAGTTGTCACAGTGTTTATCACTGGAGGATGAGGAAAATTACAGCGAGCAACAAACAAGCTCAGGATTATACTGCTGCCTAAAACGATAGAAAACAGCCTCATTTAGAAAGGTAGAACAATGGACATCATCGCTGTGCTTATAGTTCCCAAGTCATTCTGTTGCATCTCCACTCTGCTGTGCTATGACAACAAAACGTGACTGTGTGTGTGCCTGCCAGCACCCTCGGCTTTACTACACTGATGTAGACTTTTTTGTCGGAGTCCACTGAGCGCTCTGAGTTCGAGGCCAGCAGCTGCCTCGACAACAGAAACAAATCCAAACAAAGAAAAAAAATAGATTTGTGGGGGGTTTATTATACTTTCACCTATTTTCTGCCTATCTACACTGACTGGTCACTTCATTAGTTACACTTTGCCAGAATTGGATCGGAGACCCATTTGCCTTCAGAGTTCTCTTAATTCTTAATGGCACATACTCAGTGAGGTGCTGAGCCTTTCAGAGATTTTGGGCCACACTGACCCGAGGACATCACACAGTAGATTTGTCATCTGTACATCCGTGATATGAATTCTGAAGGCACTCCTCTGGATTGAGGTCTGGTGACTGTGGAAGTCAATGAACTCAGTGTGATGTTCAAGGAACAAGTTTGAGATCATTTGAGCTCTGTGACATGGAAGCAGCCATCAGGAGATGGTACACTGTGGTCATCCAGAGCTGGACACGGTCAGCAAGAATACTCAGGAAGGCATTTGAACAATGCTCAGTTAGTACTAAGAAAATATCTCCCACACCATTACACTTCATTATGACCCTTCCATCTAAATGAAAGAGCAGAAACAGAAGCTGGGGACAGTGAAAAAGTGACAAAGGCATTTCAAACACAACTGCTGCTCACTGGATTGTTTCTCTTTTATCCCTCCATCCTCCGTATGGGAAAATCCCCATAGATGATACCAACTGATACCAACAGCTACACCATGTTCAGTCACTTTTTATTCCCCAATTCCTCGGTTTGAACTTCAGCAGGTCATATGAGCACGTGTGTTAATAAACTAAGTGAACAGTGATTGTATGAATGCTCAGATTAAACGTGAAAACAAATCTGGGGCTTTAGGCTGCTCGAATCTTCAATTTCTGACAATCTTTGCTCTTCAAATGTTAAGTAAGCTTAAAGCAAAGAGTGTTCTTTAAAAGCAAAGGTGCCAGAAAAGGCAAAGTCACTAAACTGGCTTGTTTCAGAAGCCCAGTATAAAATCAATAAGATTTTTAATGTTGGTTCATGCAGAGCTACCCAGGCAGATTCCAAGAATGAAAATGGAGCTGGGAATGAGCAGAAAAGATTCCCCTTAACTTCAGTGGTAACGTATGAAGAATATATTCAAGGTGCATGTATATTAACTCCTCTATTTGTATTTCACCGTGCTTCATACTCCAACACACTTGTCTTCACTCATATTTTGGACTTATTTCATTTTTATACCATGACAGCATTTCTTTCTGATTTCCATCATTTGTTTACCTCTTTGATTCATAATCTTGTTTCACTGATGATTTGTTGACAGTTCAAGCATAAGAATGTGGATTTGGAAACAAGCATGAAAGATCTGAAGCTTTTGGGGACACTCACAGTTACTCAGCAGTTTCACAAAAAGCCACTAAATTACTTAACCCGGATACGCAGCTGTGTATAATACATATACTGTATACATATATACATACATATAGTATAAAGAAAAACCTGCCATGTGAAAAATACCTTGTTAGGCTCTAGTTAACCTTCACTGAATGCATCACAGAAGCAGCTTGGGGAACATTGCCATTGTTCAGCCAAGGACAGCCCTGCTCCAGCAGTCAGGCCGAGGCACCACCTCTTCGCTGAAAGTAAAATACAGCACACAAAACAACATCCCCATGTTTTGAGGATGAACAGGATCAGGTATAATGGTGCTGAATGAATATTAAACATGTTTATTGAAATTACACAAAAGACAGGAGGCTCCCAAGAAAGTGGGACTCTGTGGATTTTACTTCTTCTAGTCACTGGTTCTGTTGGCACACCGGCTACATTTTCATTCAGAGCCTCTACAATTCTCCCTCTGTCTCACTCTCTCTCCCTCACTAACCAGAACACACACACACACACACACACACACACACAAACAGCTGCGATTTACATTTCAAAGGCTCTTGTGTTGCAAAACTACCTGACTACATGCTACACAGCTGGGGACAGCGGAACAGAGGCACAAAGAGCAAAGACTTTAAACACCAGATCAAAGAGGAAGACACAGCATACAACAAAGCTTACGGCCACAGTGCTGCCGGCTCCTACACCGAATCTGACAACTGAGGCAAATACCTCTGGAAATCTTTTCGATCTCTTGATTGGGCATTTTTAAGCTGTCATAATTTTATAAATCCTATCAGTTTTTTTTTTTCTAAGCGATTTAAGACCTGTTTTCTTCCACATATCCAATTCCGGGTTGTGGGAGGGGGGCTGGGTGCTGTACACCAGCCGATCACAGGGCTAACACAGAGAGACACACACTCACATGTACACTTATGGCCAGTATCCAAAATGCCAAATAACCTAATCCTGTGCATGTCTTTGCATAGGCTAATGAATGATGCCGGTGATGCTTTAGCTTTAATATTGTAAGTACACATAGATTCATACATTTGAATGGAGATATACAAAAGCACCCAGACTGCACAGCTGTAGCTGAGTGCTGATCATAAGGGAAAGAAGGCAAAGATGCACAGTGCACCTTCACATATAACATGTTGTTTTTACTGAAAACCCATTAGAACAATGTCTCACACATCCTTTGCTGGACGTTCACCTTTTCAAAGTTACAGAGTGAGGAAGTTGTAGGCAGTGGACCAAGCCAGAGCTCAAATCTGGACTGAAACTCAGCCATTATGATGTATTTAATTAAAGTCTCTTCACATTGCTCTCACAGCTACTTTCAGAGCGGCACGCTCAATATACATTCTCCATCTGAAATTGTGTATTAAATCCCCACTTTCATTGTCTCTTGTCATTCAAATCAATTTGCTAAATTATAGTGCACTACGTTTGGGTTAATAACAGCTTACCCCGCTGTGATGACAGGGCCACTGGAGGAAAGTCTGAAATGACACCAAGAGGCTGGAAAATAACACTGGGCATAATTTAGTTTCAATTTTCAGAGCAAAAAGACAGTAGAGAAAATCAAAGAGTAGAAGGGGAAGAGCCGATGCCTGATTGCACCCGTGAAATATGCCTTAAATGTTTTAGTTAATCTCCCAGCAGAGAGCAAGAAAGGACACTGTTCTCATTGGGTGCCAGAGTCAGACACACAATGAGAGAGTGAAAGAAATAAATAGATATCACACAGAGAGAGGCCATCTTTAGTTATATGCAGGCTTAAGAAAAGTATGATTGTTTCGGCAATGACACCAGTGCATAAAGAGGGTTAATAACCAGTGCACAGGGGAGAAGAGAAGCAGATGTATGGAATGAAAACCCGTTATTTTGTGCGTGCAATAGACTGAGCACAGCTCAGCTTTGAATCCTCTCACTGAGCCCAGGCTGGGCTCCAAGTGGACATTTTTGAAGGTTCAACTTTAAAATTCTGTCTGCAGTTTTGTTATTTTGGACAGAATGCACACGGTGAAGAACCACCTATCACAAAGTTATCTGCATGAACTGAAAGACAGCCGGGAGTGTACATCTACATCTGCATCTTGTAGTATGCATTGGAAAACAGCTGACTATAATGCATTCATAACTTCCTGTAAATGGGTTTAAGCATTCAAACGCACTACTAGTGTCAGTTAATGGCCCTAAGCAAAAACACACAACTGAGGGAAACGCAGACTGCAGTGCTCTTCAATGCACTCAATGACTTTGAGTGGCAAAGCTTTGACGTGACAGAGCTGGAAAATCTGCTCCCGCTGAATATTGTCAGGACATGATAATGGCCTCATTAATGTTAAGTGGCTTTATTGAAAAAACAAAAAGCTTCTGAGATTTGATTCATGAGTCATCATCTGAGTGAGAGGTAAATGTGAAGACATTAATGTGTTGATGCTTCCATCGGTGTTTGGGACTAACCAGCTCCGTGCAACACGTTTTCCCATCTATCTGTAAGTAAGTAAAGAACCTGTTCCTTTAACGTTTGGTTCATTTAGGGTAACGTCAAACTGAGGCAACTAAACCTCCTTTTTTTGGTCAAGGAAAGCTTTTATTCGAGGTTTGAAGAATCCAATGTGGAACAGCAGTGCTGACGTTCACAGACAAACACCTTGGAGATCCAACCATCTACTGTACCTGTTAATAATTGTGAATTTAGATCAATAGCAAATATGTTTCATAAAAATCACTGCATTACGAGAACAAGGCTTTTTCTGCTGTTTTGCATAAATGTTGGGACACTGTGTAAATATAATTTTATTCACAATAGAACATAGAAAACATAGAAAGATTTAAAATGCTTTTTTTTTTTTTTTAGAAAAACCTTAACTCATTTTGAATATTAATGGCACCAACATGCCTCATAAAAGTTAGAATAGAGAGATGTTGTGTAACATCTGAATCTTTTAACAGCAGTCTGTAAGCATCTGCTTTTGAACAGTAATGACAAGCCAGATGGTCCCTCTTCTCTTCGGTCCGGACAAACGTGCCCACCATGTTCTCAAAAAGAATTTCAAGCTTCCAGGTGTGTGTCCGCAGTGGAGGAAGCTCATTCTTGTATTTGCGATCTTGTTCTTCCATCACTACTCAAAGCTTGTGACCAAAGGTGAGGGTAGGGATGTAAACTGACCGGTAAAGTGACAGCTTTGCTTTCACGCTCAGCTCCCTCTTTACCACGACAGACCAGTGCAGCGTCCACATCACTGCAGATGTAGTCAGTCTCCCTTCTCCCGTGAACAAGAGCCTGAGACACTCAAACTTGCTTATGCCTCTTTAAGAAGCTCTTTCTTTAGCCTGTCATCGGAGTGAAAACGTAGTTATTGGTCATTTAAGCAAGCAGGAATTATGACCAATATTTACGTTTTAGTAGGAAAAAAGCGGGATCTAGCGGTTGTGGATGAAAGTGTGTTTAAATAGCATGTTCGGTTTTCTCCGGCAGACCCCAGAAAAAGAGGTAAAGATAGATTTTGTCACATTCCTAAAACATTTGTTATTCATGTACGGAAATCATGTTTTTGCCATGGGATACTTTGACATGACAGCTTGGGAGCAAACCATCAACCTTCCTATTGATAAATTACTATTCGATCCTCTGAGCCATGGCAACATTACACAAGGACATGTTCATACAACACGCGAAGCCAGAGGTAGGCGGAGCCATTTGGAAACGTAAATATAGGTCGTATTCCGAGGGCCTGCAGAAACGACGGATACTTACGTTTTGATTGGAGGACATGTTGCCAATTAACCAAATTAGTTAACATGTTTCTCCAGCTGTTTCCCTCTTGTACCGCTTACTTTTCCAGCCTTTTGTTCCCCCCACAACTTTCCTGAGACATGCTGCTGCCATAAAATTCCAAATGAGCTTTTTCTCTTAAAATGTTACATTTTCAGTTTAAACATTTGATATATTTTATGTTCTATTGTGAAAAAAAGTCTGTGGTTTTAGAAATGAAATCATTTGCAAAGTGATTTACAAAGTGGCCCAATCTTTTTGGGACAGGGGTCGCAAGTGTCCTGGTGGTAATGCTGTCCTCTGCACTTTTTAATGCTGCGGGTCACCATCACTGGTGACTCAGTGTTGACAGGGCATGTGGAAGTATTATCTAGGCGTGATGAATTAACAAAAAGACATTCTGTGCTGTAGTATGTGAAAGGGTATGTCACCCTCTCCCCATCTGAGAGAGGAGGTTAGAGGGGCTGAGGGAGCAGAAACACCTCTAGCCAGAGCGAGAGGGAAAACTGAAGTGACACCAAAGAAAAATGTCTCCCCACAGCCAAAGGAAGAGAGAAGGGAGTCAAAGAAAGCAGCTGAGGGACAGCAAAAGTTTCCCACAGCTAGAGGGAAAGTGGAGCTTTGAGAAGCCGACTTAGGGTCAGAGTGACTTCATCAATCACAGCAGTGATGGTTCAGCTAGGAATTTGGAGCACGCTCTGATCACTTGTGTTACAGCACTGCATTGTTTTTGTGCAGCACCACAGGCACTTCAGTCAAGCTGCCTTTATATAGCAGAGCTTCTGTTTATAGGTTGACGAATATTAGGTCAAGTGGATAAAAACAAATAAATATAATAAAACGGGCACCACTTTGCTGTTTTGAACATTTGCATTAAGGTAGAAAACTGTTACACCTAAAGGTTTTTGATGAAATGTTGTGATTGAGTGAACTTTACCTAATGTTAAAGTCCTTTGATATGGTGTCCTAAGTTAACTTAGCAGGATATGGAACGACGTTATTGTTTGAACTGTGGCCTTCATCAGACTCTTTCATAGGGCAGGCAAAGAAAAGAAAAAAAATACAACCATAATCTCAGCTTCTGCTTTGTTAGGTACGCCCATTTTCTTCACTTCATTCTGAACATGTAAACAGCACACAGAAAGTCATTAAAAATAAAATTAAACAAATAATATACAAAAACAAAGCTGAATACACTACAGTGTCATTTAACATTTGTTAAGTTTACATATAACAATCAAAAGTTTGGACAAACTTTCTCATTTAGTGTTTGTTCTTTATTTGAAGTGTCTACTAAAGTGGAATTTTTCATTAAACAAGTGTTAAAAGTGTTCAACAAACCAGAATATGTTTTATATTTTAGATTCTTCAAAGTAGCATGTCTTGCTTAGATGACAGCTTTGTGCATGTTGGCATTTTCTCATTCAGTTTGATGAGGAAGTCTCCTGGAATGGCTTTCAGTTCACAGCTGCGCCTTTTCAAGAGTTCATCAAGAACTTTGAGAATGTTTTCATGTGCAGTCAAAGACCATCAAACATTATGATGAAACTGTCTCACATCAGGACTGCCCAGGAAGGGAAGACCAAGTGTTCCCTCTGCTGCACAGGATAAGTTCATCAGAGGTACCAGCCTCAGAAATCAGAAAAGTTCATCTGGACTTTACAGTCAAATTACTTCAAAGAAGCCACTTCTAAGGAAAAACAACAAGGAACAAGTCAATTCAATTTTATTTATACAGCGTCAAATCACAACAAATAGTCACCTCAAGGCATTTTTTATTATAAGGTAAAGACCCTACAATAATTACAGAGTAAACCCAGCAATCAAAACAACCCCCTGTGAACAAGCACTTGGCGACAGTGGAAAGAAAAAACTCCCTTTTAACAGGAAGAAACCTCCAGCAGAACCAGGCTCAGGGAGGGGCAGTCATCTGCTGTGACCGGTTGGGGCTGAGGAGAGAGAGACAGGACAAAAGACATGCTGTGGAGAGAGAGAGGGATTATTAATAAGTAATGAGAAAATGCACAATAGGGTATAAACAGAGTAAAAAGAGGTGAATGAAAATCCCAGCAGCCTAGGCTTATAGCAGCATAACTAAGGGATGGTTCAGGGTCACCTGATCCAGTCCTAACTATAAGCTTTGTCAAAAAGTAAAGTTTTAAGCCTAATCTTAAAAGTAGAGAG